>JABXWE010024795.1:0-28832 GCA_014611495.1 Limonius californicus | reverse complement strand
CGGGCATGATACATTGTTCATAGACTTTTTTCTTCAAGCAAATAGGCAAGTCTCCTCTGAGGGTGTCGCGCATCTTACCAAAAGCAGCCCACCCCAAACTTATTCGACGGTAAATTTCGCATGTTTGATTGTCTTTGCCAATTCTTATTTCATGGCCTAGGTATTTGTATTCGTGAACCTGTTCTACCTTGTTTCCAACAATTTTCATGGCATTATTGGGAACTAGATTTGTCATGAACTTGGTCTTTTCAAAGTTGATATTTAAGCCAATATTTTCCGATGCTAGTTTTATTTCTGTAAGCATTTGTTGAGCTTCACTAAAGCTATCCGTTGTTATTACAATGTCATCGGCAAAGCGCAGGTGGCTAAGGTATTCGCCATCGATGTTTATACCTTTTCTATCCCAATTTAGTTCTTTGAAAGCATATTCCAATACCGTAGTGAAAAGTTTAGGAGAAATTGTGTCCCCCTGTCTGATTCCTCGTTCTATTCTATATTTGTTTGTAGATTTGTGGAGTTTGACACATGCTGTGGCGTTGTTGTATATATGTTTTATCAACTGGGCATATCTGTAGTCTATTCTGCTTTGCTCCAACGCTGATAATATTGCCGATAGTTCTACAGTGTCGAACGCTTTCTTAAAGTCGACAAATACCAACACTAACGGTTTATTGTATTCTATTGATCTCTCAACAAGAGTTTTAATTGTTTGCAAGTGGTCGTTTGTTCCATATCCACTCCGAAAACCAGCCTGTTCTCTGGGTTGGTAGAAGTCTAGCTTCCTTTCTAAGCGTTTCGTTATGATTTTAGTAAACCATTTGTACATGTGGGACAGCAAGCTGATTGGTCGATAATTTTCGAGATCCGATATATTTCCTTTCTTGTGTAGAAGAATGGTCACCGCATTATTCCATTTTGTCGGGATTATACTATTTTCCAAACAGAGGTTGAAAAGGGTAACTATTACTTTCAATAATTCTTCACCACCTACTTTAATAGACTCTATTGTGATTTGGTCTTCTCCAGGGGCTTTATTATTTTTCATTTCCTTGAGAGCATGTCTTGCTTCTTCAATCGTTATTTGAGGTAGATGTTCAGAGCCCTGATTTACTAGTTTTTGTCTTCTTATTTGTGGTGTGTCGTCATTAATCTCTACTCTTCTGCTTCTATACAGTTCTCTATAAAATGTTTCGGTTATTTCTATTAATCTTTTTCTGTTTGTTGTTACGTATCCTCCCTCGTCCTTAAGTTTAAACAATTCCTTTTTACTATCCGTTAACTTTCTTCTAAGCACTTTCATATTTTTATTTTCCTCAATTGTCTCTTTAATTTTCTCTGTATTATATCTTCTCTAGTCTTTACGTATCTCTTTTGAAATTTCTTTATTTAGATTTCTCAACTCTTCAGAGTCTCCTTTTTGTTCTCCTCTTTTAAGTTTTCTTTCTCTAATCAGTTCTTTGGTGTTATCGCTCAATTTTTCTTCTTTTGGGGATGGCTTATTGCAGTACTGTTGTTGTGATGTTATTATTGTTTCTGTAATTTTGTTATTTAGGGCTTCGACATTTTCTGGGCGAGGATGGTTTAGAGCCAGGGTTATAGATTCCATATATTTTGTTATGTTTTCTGGTATATTCCACTTTACTGTTTTCCTATTTCTAACCATTTTCATTCTTTCATTTTTCAGATTTATTTTAATTGTAGCTCGTACTGCTCGATGGTCACTTCCAATGCCAAATTGATTTAGTACAGTAACATCTGTGACGTTTCGTTTCTGTCTTGTTATGCAGAAGTCTATTTCATTTTTGGTTACACCATCAGGACTAACCCAAGTCCATCGTCTGTTTGTTTTCTTTTTGAAGAAACTATTCATTAGATGTAGTTCGTGTTGATGTAGGAAATTTAGGAGCATTTGACCCCTTTCATTTCTTCCTTCCAAACCATATTCTCCTATTGCTGTTTCTGATTTGTCCATCTGAGTTCCAACTTTGGCATTGAAATCACCCATAAGAAAGGTATAATAACAGTTGGTTTCCGTAAATGCCGTTTTTACATCTTCATAGAAGTCCTCGACTTCTTCGTCTGTATGAGTTGTTGTAGGGGCATAAGCTTGTATAATTTTCATTTTGTATCGATTGGTTAGAGTTAGTATCACGTACGCTACACGATCTGATATTCTCTTGATGGTCATAATATTTTGTACGTGTTTTTTGTGTATAAGAAAACCTGTTCCACCAATTGAATTTTCGGGGTTACCATTGTAATATAGCATGTGACCTGATTTTAGGGTAAGAAGCTGTTCTCCACGTCTTCTAACCTCGCATAGTCCTATTATATCCCAGTTTATACACTTTATCTCTTCTTGTATTTCTAGGAGTTTGTCGCTTGAGGCCAGCGTTCGCACATTGTATGTTAATATTTTAAACGTTCTTGTATTTATTTTATTTCTGTGGAAGTTTCTGTAAGTCAATTTTCTGTCCCCCCCAGAATCCATGGGACTGACTGAAAAGTCTTCAGTGCAAGATTTTGAACATTTCGTTCTACTTGCCTGGGGTATTATTGTTTTGAATCTTGACATCTCATCGTATTTCATAGAGGGTTTTTGGCAATAAAACGCCGCGCTTGCCTTGCGTGTTGGCGAGTGGGTGTATGGATGTCGAGGAATGTGGGAAAGTGGGAATTTTGGTAGGATACAGGGTCGGGACTTGAACTCTCCGGGAATAGGGATGGTGGAGAGTTTTTCAAGAGCTCGCATAGGCAGGGTCGCTAGTCCTGAAGTAGATCTGTCCTCCACCGGGATCGTAGAAGAGTATCTACCTGCTACCTGCCCGACCTCGTATATTATTATATAAATTGGAGCGTTATGGTGTGAGAGGCTGTGTACTGGATTGGTTCAAAGATTACTTAAGTGACAGATATCATTATGTTGAAGTAAATGAGACCAGATCTGAATGACTCCTGAGCTCGATTGGTGTCCCGCATGGGTCTATTTTGGGACCTTCACTGTTCATAATGTATATAGGTAAATGATTTTAATTTTAATAACACCGTTTTGTTTGCTGATGATATCTCGATCTTGATTAATAAAAAAGACAAAAAAGAGAATATAACCGAATATGTTAGTGAGCAGGTAACTGAAATATGTAGTTGGATTTCCAAAAACACATTAATCCTAAATAACTAAAAATCTCTCTTTATAAATTTTAATTTATCAAAAACTTGTGAATACAAAAACTTAGTAATAAGAGCTGGTAGGTCCAGCATCCAACAAGTTTATACTACTAATTTCTTAGGGCTGCATATTTCAGAAAACTGCTCATGGAGAGAACATATTGATTCAACGTTTAAGAAAGTAGCTCCTATGTGTTATTGTTTACAACTTTTTTTTGAGGTTGATATATCTTTGTTGAAAATATTTTATTTTGCACATATTCATTCGTTAATACCCTATGGTATCATTGCCTGGCGATGCTCAAAAGAATCATTAATGTTATTTAAATTACAAAAAACTGCTATAAGAAATATGACAGGTGTAAGTAGACGTGCTAGTTGTAGGGAAATATTTAAAAATATTAACATTACCTTCAATTCTTATCATGAAACTATTACTATATGCAAAAACAGAACTACAAAATTTACCAACACTAAACAGCTATCACTTGTACAGTACTCGGTAATCGAATCCAAATATTTGGCCATAAAAGTCTAGAACAGACTACCGGAAAGCACCAAACAATTAAATGCCAGACAATTTAAAAAAAATATTAAACTGTGCTTTCTTCACATGCATTTTACAGCATAGAGGAATTTTTAAAATGATTTTGTTGCTTTTTCTTTTGTATTCATTTTTTTTTTGTTTTGTTTGCGTGTCGTTCATTCATGTATGTTTATATTTTGTATTTATTTATTTATTTAATCTAGAGTCCTTTTACCGTTAGGTGTCGGACTGTATGTATTATATGATCTAAATTAATTACTTTTATTACTTATAACATATGTAACTATTTGTATTTTTTTATAGCATGAATGTAGACAATGTCAATACTGTATATGCGGTCCTATGACAATAAAGAAAATAAATAAATAAATAAAAATAGGCCCAAGAGGTCGCAGTGTCAAGGGCAGTAACAACCCTCCCCGTATAAACAATCAATCAAGATCGCTGCGTCTCGTGAGAGATAAAACGCTCGAAAAAGAGGAACCCTATTTGAATATATCGATACTTACGTATGTCCTTTCATTCATCAGAATATTATGTGGAATGTTTAGTCGCAACAAATAGATAAAAATTAAATTTACGACGAGGTGACGTTATAAAATAGTCTGTGGTTCCACGCATCTGTATTGTGGTTTGTCTGTAATTTTAATACTATCTTACCAGAAATGGTATTTAGTACAGTCATTCACGACTAACATTATGAGGTTATGTTTTTATAGGTATAACCAAAGAGCACTATATTTATACAATATACTGCTCTTTGGTATAACACAATGTATAATCCAACTGAATATTCTAAGTGAAAATAAAATGCACATGACTCAAAATTCCAGTTACCACACACTTTAGGTATTTAATATAGAGAACGGTTTCTGTTCTTACAAACATTCAAATTAATTTCTATTAAATAATCCTACCAACGTTATATAAAATTAAAGGTCATGCATGATCAGAATTTACCATTGTGTGAATAAGTTATGCTGTCATTCCATCGTTTAAAACCTCGAGTAGGTGGATTCTTGTAGTTTTACCATTGTAGCATTAATCGTTTCAAAAAGTAGTAAGTAATATGAGATAATTGAATACTCTTTAGCATTCGAAAATTTGGAAAATGCACAACGTGCAGGATATTTTCTGTGTGAGCGTATATTTTTCAGAATTTCCGGTAAGCAGTAAGCAGCATATATTTGACAATGTGGACTGCACCAAGCCAACAATTGAAGTCCAATTTACTTTAGTTCGTTCCTACTGGAGATGACAGCTTAGTTGCCGAAAAACGTATTTAGCTGTTCTAAATATCGTGGTGGTAAGTAGTTTTCCAAAGTATATATAATAATACATTTCAGATCACCCGGTATAGGTTTTCATTTTTAAACAACCTGCTTTTGAAATTTTTGATTAACTATACCATTTCGAAAGTCCCACTTCGTGCCGGAACTGTTTCACACTTAGCCTTATCTAATGTGATGATTAATATATTTCATATTCATAATTTATTTGTGCTTCCTATAACTGTACAGGTGTTAACGTAATTATATTTGGACTTATCTTCATTTACACGTTATCAGCTGTTAATTTTTTTATTATTATTTACACTATATGATGCGATATTTGTTTGAATTTGTTAATGGATGCATTTGCTTGGCAACACAAATATTTTTGTCAATGGAAGGTTGGTTAGGGAACTTAGTAAACATCCCGTTATCCGCATTCGCGCTAACCGACTGACGTCAACGTATGAGGGGTGCTATTTAGTCAAGCACGTAATCTAATGTTAACATTAATTTCTATTATAGCGGTGAAGTAGAATACCACCTGCTGCTGAGACTTTCCTTTGAAATTCTGTGGGCAGTTTTGTTAAAATGGTGTGTATTATCAAAACAAACTGGTACAAGAATTACCTGAGGCAACGCTATGGACTTGAATACATTCTAATTTACTACAAAGTATATTTATACTTAGAATTTCTTGTATATGTAAATGTACTGCATTTAGATGACAATCGCTCAAAATTTTCAATTTGATCGTTAAAGTTTTCCACGAGTCCCTCCGAATTGAGTTGCAGTTTTACTTTATAAACTCGCAGCTTCGTGTATACATTTGAATTAATTTGCGTTCTGCTCGAATGGTTGTGAATGTAAAAAATCGGAGTGTTTACTAAAGCACTGTAAAATCGCATTAAATTGTAAGATAACAAGATTTGCTCACTCACAACAGGGAGGGAAAAATAGGAAGGACATACATATCTGAAAAAGTAAATTAAGTTTGCATAGATACCCAGACAAATTACGAAATAGATAAATAGGGGGATTTGAGGAATGGAAAAAGGATGTTCAGATTACGATTTCCATGATTTCAAAATGGTTTTCGTATCTTTTCCTTTTCTAAATAAATGTAAATAAACATCTTTTCCTTAGAATGTAAGAAACAATGATGAAGTCTCAATTTATACAATTTATTTTAATTGCGAATAGTTCGAATTCGGTAGATGTACCAGCGAGCGAAAAAAGGAAAAAGTCTTTGCTAAGAAAGTCTCACAACGTTTTTCAGACAGCTTGTTCTTAATTTAACTCAATCAAAATACCGCGAATGTAGTTTAAAAATAAAGAAACTGTATATTTTGTTAATTCCACAAAACTTCCATGCCATTACTACAACTCACCCTTACTTTATGGCCACACTTCAAAGCATTTGATTTTTACACACTCAAAACTTATTTCTGTAGTGATTGTTCTTTGAAATTGTAAACGTTTACGTTTGTTAGAGCCTTTGTTACTAAACTATGATATTACTTTAGTTTTTGATACCGAATCTGAAGCACAGACGAATAAAAGTAGGGCATGTAAGAAATTCAAACACGAGTCTCTTATAATTGTTATTTCATTCTGGCTCCGCTGAATTTTGATAAATCAAGATAATTTTAGAAGCGCATGGAAGTACTGAAATCAAATGATGTTTACTCACGGAATAGCTGTTGAAAAGCCCATACTGACAACTATAATTTGCCACGCAGTCTGTCAGAGTGTTATTGGCCAAATCAGCGATATTTCCGCTAGCGTCTCTCATTGCCGCAGCTCCAGCAAACAGCACAAAGACTGCGTAAGAAATCATAGATAGTAAAAGAGCCAATAGTGTTCCTTTTGGAATCGAAGAAGCTGGATCCTGGAACAAACAAAATTGTTAACTCATATAAATTCTTCTTAATTAAGTCGTTGTGTACCTTCAAATCTCCGGAAATGTTCGCTCCTGCTTGTATACCGGTAACAGAAGGAAAGAATATGGCGAAGACTTGGAAAAAATCATAATCGATTCCTTCTTGGTGCCGAAAAGCGGGAGGCCAGTTAGACTGGAATACTTCGGCTGAAAAAATAATCAATAAAGAGCAAGGTGTCCCTGCTGAATTTTTATTTTTGTGCGAATGTCGTTGATTTGGAGCCGTTAATCATTAGTGCTGATTTCCCAGGAGAAGATTGTGGTAATTTTTCTTTGTCTGTCATTTCTACTACTTACTATACAATACCGATTTATCATTATAAGTGTGTTTCTGTGTTTTATTGGAAATTTGAATGAGAATTTATGGCGGGCTAGCTAAATATATATTCGCTTAAATTGAAAAAATAATTAATGAATTTCAACATTTTCATATAACTCGAAGGTAGAGAGCCACAGGGGTGCTAAAACGAAAATTTAATTTCTAATTTCATGTCATGAAAATCGGATTTACGAAAACTCTTAACGAAAATTAGTTTTATTACGTGTACTTCCAGAGTATATACATTAATAAAATATAGCAAAGTTGGTCCCATATAATTTTCTGTTTAGTGGGTTCACCTTGACATATCCAACTTTTTCGTGAGCATTTGTTTGTTGGATAAATACAAAAAAAAAACCTTGAATTTTCAAACAATCAATATATACCATATTCTTTAATTTCGTTATTTTAGATTTATATACGGACACCAAATACAGTGCTTAAACAAAGTTCTCTTAAAAACCTTCAGTATTATTTTCAAAGTCATTTGAAGAACTGTGATTTTCGTGACTTGAATACATGCAATCAATTTTGAAAGCAATATTTTCCGTTTATAAGATAACTAATTTTCTATTGGTACCGTAGCTTCATTGATAGAGCACGTTCCCATACTTTAATTTATAACACCACCATAAGCACAGTTTAGGTCACCATATATAAACATGATAGATCTACCTATTGCCGAAATTGTTCTAATAAACAAAACGGTTTTTATAAAATATCATTTTTGCACTAATAAGTTATCTAACCTTTATAAATCCCCACTTTAACTTTCTACTTACAACTGAAACCAGTAAATCCTTTAGCTCGTTGTTCGTCCGATTTGGGACCGATAACTGACCCAACAAGAAAATCCAGGATGGCTCCAACGATGATAGCAATAAGAAAATTTTGGGCTTTGGATTCCCATTCCATCCCCACGGCACAGATAAGCACCATGATTAAAATAGCAACAGTTCCTACAATCCTGACATCGTTCACTCCCCCATCAATAATTTTAAGGTCGTACGTAGCTAGAAGATCATTCAGGGAGTTGCAGAAACCAATGGTATTCATAGAGGCTGCCACTGCGTTGGCGAAGGCGAAGACTATGCCCACGGAAGCACCAAATTCGGGTCCAAGAGATCTTGATATAATGTAGTAGATTCCTCCTGAAAGTCGCCTAATTTACGCATGATGTTGATTTGCACGAGGAACTTTAGTACCTCCTTTTACCTCTCCGTTTGTGCTGATTGCTGACAGAGACAAAGTGGTTATGATGCACACCACCGCTGAAATCCCGATGATAACCAATGTCAAACCTAGACAAATACAAGATTAATAAGAGTTTGCGTGAGCAGTCAACAGAAATATTTATTTGGGTCAAGGGATTTACGACTTTTAAAAGGCAGCGCAAGGCTGTCCTCTTTTCGTTTTAGTGTCGAATTAGTTCGGAAGAACTTTATTAGATTAGTGGTACTTACCCACTCCCGATTGCGCAACCACCCAAGACAGTCGAAGGAAGAGCATAACACCCCAAATGTTGAGAAGGCACGGAATGAGGACACCCTGTATCCAACCCAATTTGATTCCCTCATGGCTTGGGATTTCAGATTGAATTTTCCCATCAGAAGTTTCAGGACCGCTACTCGTTTCCTATCACAATACAATGATAATGAAGATGCGGTCGGTAATTTCATTAAGCTCGGCGGGCGCGTAAATAGCAAGACCTTCCAAAGAACTGCCATATTCTTAGTGGAAGTAAATAGGTCAAAGCAATTCTGATTCGATACGCGAAAATTGTCATTGGTGACTCCCGTAATTGCCCTTCAGGTTTGAATTATCAGTTCAAGCACAAAATGTATGTTTCGTGTATTTTTTGTGTGGCCTATATCAATCTTTGCTGAAATGTGATACTGACATGTAAAAACTCCTGCAAAATATTCAAGTGTGATGTATGCTATCAATCGTTTTCGACAGGCATTGAATCTGTTTATTCGAGATTAAATGGATGGTATTCTGTTTGTTAAGTAGTTTTTCATCAAAACATAATACAAAAGATTGCTAATTATTGTTTATATTCGTACGCTAGTTATTGTGTATGTTCTCAGTTGTACAAGACATTAAAACTGAAAAGGTTAGTGGTGTTACATCATGTAGATAGTGGCTAATCATGAAAACACACTATCACACTTATATGTAATTCAATATAAATAAAACTAATCAAATTTTCTTCAATAAAACACAACAGTATATTCAGTAAGAATAATTATTAGTATATAAATACGGATTTGTTGCATAGAAAAACTAATAATTTTTCTATGAACTAGCCAATATAAGATGTATATAGGTAGATGTTAAAATTATAAAGAGATGTAAATGAAAAAAAATGTAAAAAAATACAATATGAAAATTAATAAAATTTAAGGAAGTTGTGTTATTTGAGTTTGAACGGTGAAACTTTATGAGATGAATAACTTATATTTAATTTTACAAATGTTTGCAATGAAAACCGAACAGATCAGGCAAACGAATTTTACTTATTGGGATTTCGAGAATTTAAATGAGACCAAGTTGAGGTAGCTGTATTTTAAAATATTAATAACTGAAAGGAACTTATGTTACTACTACGTTACGTCCTAATTTACTTTTAATGGGAAATATTGGTAGTGGCCAGTCGGATCATCAGTTTTTAATCAATTGAAGTTCTACCAAGGGCAATCTGGCTAATCCCTTACTAATATAATAAAAAAAATTCGGTTATGCATCATAAGAATGATTTAAGTTAATTATCCGAATTTAGTTTAAACATTTTAAATTAGTTTAATAATATCTGGCATTTGGTGTATTATTTTTCTTCCTCGATTTAATAGGTTTTAGAAGGATGTTTTTCAGTTGTTGAATACTACTAAAATGAATAGTCAAAGTAATTAAATCCCTAAATCTCAGCATGTGAAATATCCAGTTAACTTAGCAAATAAGCAAGTACTAGTTAATTCTTAATACGAAATATCGTTGCCCAGTTCCATCGCCAGACTTCAGTACACTTTTCCTTGCATTCCGGGGTATGTTTTCTTTACGTATGACTTATAAAATGTAATATTAAAAAAGTAATTTAGACAATAAAGATAAATAAAATATCAGTTAATATTTAATAGGTAATTATATGTTATCGTATGAATAATTACAAATAAAACTAAAAAAATATATTTAGTTGATTGACTGCCAAAACAAGTTAACTGCTCTTCTTTTATGACCAGGTCCGGAGAAGCCCTCTTAACTGCGTACAAACTGTTGGCAACTCAAAACCAAATAACGAACCTTAGAAATTTTGTTTTGCTACATCATTTCTGCAACATGTATGCTGAGAAAAATATCCAATAAGTCAAACAAAAAATTTTACAAATATTTTTTTCATTATTAAGTAAACATGAAAACTAGCAAAAAATAAAGGGTTTTACATGGATAACTGCTAGTAACGCCCAGTTTCCACATTTTTATTAACTAATTAATACAGTTGATAAAATTACCTTATATGCATATAGTTTGTAGGGTCTTTGTTTATAAGCAAGACACTCACATCTTTGTTGTTTATTGTAATTATATACGATTTGGGGTTAGTAATTATTTTTTGATGAAAATGGTTGTAATTAACCTTTATGTTTATACACTAACAAACTATGGTTTGAAAGAAACACCAGCTGCCGGTAAAATATTATTATATTTACAAAAGAGTTAAAAGTTGCTTTTATTTTTGTTTCTGTTAGAATTGTTACTATAAAATTGTGTGGTCTTTCCATTATTTGAATTTTTCAATACACAAAGATGTAGATAGCTAATTTCGTACAAGTATGTAGATCTGATAACGTAACTTGTTAGTACTGAAGCTATCCAGAATTTCAAGTGCTACTTGTAAAAAATTCCAAACAATTATAAAAAGTCGCAGTCTAAACGTTCCCTCCTAATAAATATAATTATTATTACTATCCCCATGTTGCTTTCAAAATTCTTTAAATTGTATATAACACTGGAATATATTAGTCAAACAAAGGTGGAAACATACTTCAATATTTTATATTTTTTTAAGAATGGCAAAATACGATTTAGCTGTAATCGTTTGCCTTTTTGACCTTGTTGCGATATGTATGTGTTAATGCAAGGTAGTTTATCAGGTATGTTGTGATGCAACTATGTAATAGTAGTGCATGTTATTAATACTGATTATGTAGGTGAAAATGCACATAATTTTTTTATGTAATCTTTATGTTGCGGTAGAAAATTTTATTTTTATACTATAAACATAATAATTATCCCGCGTTTCCATAAAAACATAATATTGTTAGGAAAGCATAAAATGTTACCTTCCTGTGTAATCATAGGGGTTTCTATTCTGACATATGGGAATGTTCAGTAATTTTTTACTAGTACTTTCTGCATTTCTTGTAAGACTTAGAAGCAATAAAGAAATAGATTCTGTCTGGTAATAATATATACTTTTATTTCACTTGAAAAACTTGAATTATAATATAGCTTTTTTCCGGCCCAATAAACTATCTACAAAAACTAACGGTAGTTTTTAAAATAGAACGTGTCCGATACCCTTAATATTCTATTAATCGAATTTTTTGTATTTCCATAGTTCCAATTTACCTTAGAATGTGCTTCCTTGCCATGTAGTAGTTCGCCCAATGAAGGCCTTTTAAGGGCCCTCTTTGAATTTCTGTAATTTTCTAAACGAGGTAAAGCTTCCCGGGTCAGTTGGGCCAAAGACCGGCGCCGTTTGCCCGGATTTTCGCACAAGCAAGTGGTGGAGGTCGTGTTTATTAATTCACCCACCGTGTCTTGGGGCACATTTAGTCTTACACAACCATTTTCCCGCATTTGCATACCATCGTTTTCTAATCCACTTTCAATCCGCTTTACGGTAAACCGACCTTCCATTTCTACGGTGAAATAATGTGATTATGACAGTTAGTTAGAACTACCGATTATCGCTCATTGCTTGGATTTTAAACGACTTTTTAAATATGCCGTAAATTACCAACTTGTTGCACGTTTTAGATAATTGTAGTATTCACACTAAACCATTTACAGAATCACTTAAATTTGTTCACATGTGAATAATAATTTGTTTAAGTAATATTACAAACTAACCAATTATTTTTAATTACAATTATTTCTTGTTTGGCAATTTTTTTTGGTAATTTCAAACACAACGCGTTTAGACAACTTTTTCATCATTTATAAAAAGTTTCCCGAATATAGTTGCACCACTAACAATTCCACCAACACGGAGTCGTATGCGACGTGCTCGTAGCTAAGCGTCGTGACGCTCTTTGTTGTCAGGCTTTCAGGCTTTCAAGTTTCAGCGCCATTGATGCACTGAAAGTACGAAACCGGCGTGGCGCTTTAAGTAGACGCGATTGACGAGTCGCGTTATTTACACCTTTGGTCTAAAAAGTTCCAACTTTGTTCGGCAGTGAGTAAATAAAATACTCATTGTTCCCTCCTTCCTTGACGCTGATTTGAGGGAACTACTTCAGTTTGGCCGTGAAATACTTTGATAAAGGCTAAGAAGTGTTTTGTTATAAAAGTGCCACTCGAAGCAACTAACTGTACTTGATTCGATTTGACTCATTAAAGTTTTTCCGTATTAATGATTTCATAAACGGGCATGATACAAAACACCTGCTTGCAAAATGCAATACAAAGACCTAATCAGTACTAGTTGAATTGTGCAATGCTTCTGTTTTTTCATCAATTTAATGTAAGACGACTGAAATCAAATTTCGCGACGATATTTTAAATTAAATTTATATTTGTCTTATGTCTAGATAATCCAAAGAGAATTACTAAAGTAATGGATTTACCACCTATTATAGACATTCCACAGTGTAGAAAACTGATTTTAAAAATGCTTAAAGGTCAACTCGGTCATAAGACTGCAAACATTTGTTCGTTGTATCCGTTTAACGTACTATCCACGGAACATCAGAATCAATTAAGAGTTACTAAAACTTAAAACAGCATATCTGTTAGCAGCTTTAATTTTGGACACATTTCTGAATTAAATATTTTTTGCGCTAAAATTTGTTAGAATACCAAATAATTTCTATTCAGAAAAATGTTATAAACTTACGGATTATCTTAAGAACATTGGTAAATCTTTCAGGGTTCAGGATGTTTTTCTTGAAGTTTAATTAGACTTAAATATTTTCTAAGTAATAAGCTAAAAATCTGCAGTTGATAATGCAAATGTAAACGTTTACTTCGTAAACACTCGTTGTATTCGAGTACTCGTTGTGCCCAAGCTCATCTTAAGTACATAAGTCAAACTATATTTTATTATCCTTCGTCTTCTAATTTTTCGGTTTTTGATGAACGATAAATTAAAATAATGTAAGGTTACGGGGATCTTAATCTAATGCTATTGGCTTTATTAAAAAATGAACATTGAAACAATCGGTTGCTCTATCCTCTTATATTATAGAAGCGGTCGTGGGCTACAGATCATAGCCTTAGGCTTATACTCTGAAGGCCTGGGGTTCAATTTTCAGTACCGGATCATTGAATGGGGAAGAAAAAATGTTAAAAATTGACAGTTTGAAGTAGCATTTTAATGCAAAAAAAAGCGTTTCTATGTTTTCAAAATCCAAATTTAAGTCCATTGAGTTTTGTCGATATACCTACACGTAAAATAATAGTCTCGCTATTGGTTTTTTTTAAATCTAGTTTAATTATCAAATATGTTAAATTACACAAAGATGCGTAAATACTTAAATAATAACAATTTTGATTAATGCGAGATCTGAGCTTGACGTGATGCACAAATTTTTTAATTCTACTTATTTAATTTTATTGTACGGTGTTTTAAATTTTAAATTTAAATTTAACTCAGAGACCGCAAATTAGGCAAATTAGGTAGATCCGATATCTAACATTGCGGGATGCGGTCAAGCACAACCAGTAATATCAGAAGGTAGGAAGACACACATGGAAGACCACACAACAGTAAACCCGCGTCTATTATCAAAGCAGGAAACACAATACCGGGGATAAAAACTGTTTATTCACCTCGATAGCAGACCAAAACACAGGGGGCACAGCACCGCGGGACCAGCTCAAACAGGAAGCTTTCAACTTAAGGAAAAAATCGTGCCATACATCAGAGGAAATTTACAAAAATTCCAACAGCAACTGGAGGAAAATGTAAGAAACCTGGCTCCGCGCTACAATCATCTGGCACATACACAGAGAGGAAGCAGGGGGAAGATGGAAGAAGAAGCGAGAGTCGACATTAAAATTAAGTGGAAAAATACGATTTGGGGTTAATATTAAGTTATTAATTATTAAGAAACTAAGATAGGTGGAATCTGTTACCTTAGAACAGGGATGAGCAACCTTTTTTTACAATGGGCCAACTACAAATTTAAAAATGTTCTGCGGGCCGCATATAAGAAACGTATTAAAATATGAACACTAGATGATAAACTCAAATTATCTCGTTATTAATAAAATGAACAAAATAACAACTCTATACAAAAAAAAACACAAATAAAACATATAATAGAAATAGTATAAAAAAAACAAAAAGTAATTATTATGGAAGAAATCTTAACCAAATTTTAATGAGAAGTTTGGCATTGCTTCTTTGCAATCAATTGGTCTACACAGGGTATATCAGAAATAGGCACAAATATTAAATCCGATGGTAAATTACAATATATATAAACTAAAAAAAACGGGACCCTTAAGATATGAGAAAATAATAATTGAAAATTTGATCCAAAATTGTTGGAATACAGCAGAATAATAACAAAAATTTGAGTTCAAAGACATGTTATGCAAAGGAGAGTAAGGTAGAAGTGCAAAAAACTTTCTTATCACCTGCCACAACCCAAAACTATTAGGTAGGTGAGTAATTTCTATTCAGTCTGTTGTTGAAGCTGGAAAGCAGTGTTTCTACCAAAATGGAAAATTTTACGACCATTGAACTTACTGATGTTGTTCTTATTTACGGGGAAGCTTAAGGAAACGCTCTAAGGGCAAGCCAAATGTGAGCGCCGCATTCCAAACAGCCGTGCATTTACTACAACAGTCCAACATTTACGGGATTATGGCACGTATCAACCATAAAAACATCATCGCGGTAGTCCAAGAGCAGAAAGGGTCGTTAATGTAGAACAGCATGTCTTGGAATTAGTGGAGGAAAGTCCTAGTGTTAGCACTAGAAGACTTGCGTTACAAACTGGCGTTTCTCATTCTACTGTTTGGCGGATTTTGCGGGATCAGGGACTACACCCTTACCACGTTCAACGCGTTCAAGGTTTGCAACCAGTGGATTATGTACGTCGGCACGATTTATGTGAATGGCTTCTTCAAAAGTGCAATTTTTATGAAATCGGAACTGCTTTAAAATATATTCATATATTTTTTGTAATTTAATAGCCTTTTTTCTAATTTAACACATAGAAATATACATTTCAAAAGTTAAAAAGTAAAGCTTTAACGGGCCGCACGAAAAAGTGAGCCGGGCCGCATGCGGCCCGCGGGCCGCGTGTTGCTCATCCCTGCCTTAGAACAATAGATAGATAAGAGATACGAACAATGTGAAACTTTGATACCAAAGTTTATTAGGGTCAAATGCATAATCGCATAACGGTCCCGGTTACATACTCAAAATCCCATTGATGCGTAGCTTACTAACTACCCGGTTTTGCAGCAGCGGTGCCTTGCGGTATACATTGCAGGCATGCTAACGCGGTGCAACATATCACCCGATCCCACCCCATCCCACAAATTCCTCCCCACCTACTGGCATGGGGTGGGCCTGGCGTAATCCAGGAGTGACCCTCGAGTCAGCTCCATGTCAGATGATGATGATGATGATGATGATTTTTCCCTCTCGCAAGGCAGTGACAAACCAGCGAAATAAATTTTCTCTGGAATAGAAGTGTTCACACTTGCCGTGGTTCGAAGCCCACCTTAAGCTGCAGGTCTTCTATGTCTGTGGTATTTTAAAACGCGAGCCACATTCACAGCAGAGAAGATCGCTATGTCTTGTAAGAGACAAAGCACTTAAAAGAGAAGTCCTCTTGCAATGAATGAAGATAATACTAGTTTTTATAAGCTAAAACGAATGTGCAGTTTTATAAACAACGTTGAGGCCAAGCACAGAACGTACTGTAGAAGGTGATCGCTATTGTGTTACTCGATTTCATTAAATAGAAATCAATTATTGACGTAATATCTAACGTAAGGGTGTGGTGGTAGCTCAGATGGTAGAGCGTTCGCTTTCTAAGTAAAACGTCGATTTTGCTTGGGTTCGAAGCCTAAGCATTACTATGCAAATTTATAAAAATCTTGTCTGTAACCCACCACACACAATTTCCCAATCCGGTTTGCAACCGTGGGATCTTAATGCTAAAAACCTTCCTGGAATTTCTGTTATTCGGATTCGACGTTAAACTGTAGGTCCGGGTGTTTCTACCTTAGCGCCGAAGAGAAACACGTGGCAGTGAAGAGGTCGATGTCCAGCAGTGGGACGAAAAGGCTGTCAATAAATATTTAACTTTTCGTCAAAAAACGTTCTCTTGCATATGTATATTTCATGTGTCAAATCAATCACATGTGTATTTTTAAATACGAAGACTAGCATAAATTTGTGATTGAAAGATTTTAAAATACCAGTTCTAAAGCATTTTCTCCAACTGGCAAGTTAGAAGATTTTTTCTAAAAATTTTCAAGCCAAATTTACACAGTCTTATTAGTTTTGCTATAAAAAAATTAACTATATAATTCCCAGTATCTAAATTTACTGTCCGTGGCCTCTGTTTTATAGAAACCAATGTGATGATTGTTAACATCCTTTTTCCCAGGAATTCCTTACACAATTTCAATACCACTATTCTACTTACTTTTAAATTCTTTTTCATTTCTATTTGATATACCTAAAATCTGCAAAGGAATAGCAATCCTTATCACCTTGCAGAGAAAAGCATATGCAATAATAATTAAACAAGCATCAGCAGTGTGCGCTGTTAATATAGAGGTTACAGTTTGTATGTGGAGTATTTTTGAGATTTGAAAAAATAGTTGTTGGAATGTTATTTGCGTACATCATATGCATTTTAAAGGCTAGCATTTATGCTGGCAATCGTTTTATATGTCTTTTATTAGTATTTCGAACACACACTCAGTATTAATGCTTAAATATCTATTTATAATTTACCTAACCGGTTAAATTTTATATAGAGCATTGCACTATGTGTGTAATAATTATTTTACAGTATTTCTAAGTGTTCATAAGAATTTAATTATTTTAACAAAGCGGTTTGAATGTATATTAAAATATAGTTGGATGATAGTGTAAATGCTTGGTGTTACACCAAATACTGCACTACCAAATAATGTTTTCAAAATCTGACGACAATATATTTCTAAAAATAATTAATAGCACCTTTGTTCTAATTTTTCTTTGGTTGATACTATATGGTTTAAATATTCTGCTAATTGCAAAGACTTAGTAAATACCATTTTTTACATTAGTTTTGGCGGTTTAGTTTTGTTCGTAACCAATAACTAAATGCTACAAATTACCAGTTATAATTTAAAGTATTTTCATCATGTTTTCCAATAAGTCGTAGTATTTCTTAAATCTTTTTCCTAATAACAATAAAGGATTGTACCCTCTGTATTTTGTGTTTTCGTAGAACAAAATAGGAAACAGAGTTTAATTAAGATTAACTGTAGGAGGATCGCTTTTACCCTTGCTAGAATAAATAATTGCTTGACTACTGATGGCCTAACGATATAAATATTCAAGCTTCTCACTAGTTACGCCGTTTAATAAAAGTAACATTAAAACTATGTAGCCCAGGCCTATATTTTCGTTTATTTATAGTTCATTCTTGTAGGAATTAATATAGCTTATGAGAGAAGTATGTTTAGTGATATTCTAATACGCTGATTTGTAAATGTCGAATTTTTCTTTAATTCTTATCCATCAATTTTAACTTCGAATATTATAGTTGAATTTTGCAATGTTACGTATTGCGACATGTTCTGGTAAAGTAACAATACTTGGTACGTATTATTTTGAATAGTATACACCGAGAAGCGGTCTAGAATTTTAACCCAAGGACGTTTGGATTTTAATCACATTGATGTTAGGGTCTAGTTTTTTGAAACGCATGTTATTTACCAAAAACATTCAATTATTTGAAGTAATTCAATATTTAACTAGAATTTAAGCACTTGGTAAATATATTCGGTATAACATTACAGTTTAAAGTATTGTAAATAATTTATAGCAGAAGCAGTTTCTTTTTAGCTCCTGTACATTAGGTAAAAAAAATTGCGGTGAAGAATCCACTGACTTCTTATTGTTCCCAATTCGCTATTGTTTCAAATAGCAACCAATCGCATTGCAATTTTTAAATTGCGTATGATAAATATAGACATGATTTAGATATGCGTTTCAGTATGGAAACAATATATGTGAAAATTAAGAACCACAAAACAATGTAATAAGATATTGTAGAAAACAGTACCTGATCCTCCCACTTGGGACGCCTCTGGTACATTCATTAAAACGAAACTACGCTCTAATGTGTAACCTTGATGAGTAAAGTATGCTCATAAAATCTCAAAACGTTAATCCTTCTATTACCATAATTATACGTAGAAAAGTAATCGGACAAGTCTGACTTTAGAAGGCTATAACTCAGCAACGAAGCATTTTTGTACCTTCGTTTAATGAACTTCGTTTGGAGAACTCGACCCCAGGGGTAAGCGTTTTAGTTACACCTTGTATATTATTAGGGTACATAAATATATTCCAACAGTTCTTTATGTTTGTTACCAAATACAATGCACGCCGTTTAATGTGATCATATCGGGACTCGTGGTTTTTGATAACAATAACTTATAGATAATAATAATCGGTGAGATCCTCCTTCCGTTGCAACAAAATGTTCTTTTTCTTTTTCATTTCTTCGCAAGTACTTCTATTTTCTGGCGCATCAACATCTACACGTGCATCGTATTCACAGACATCAGCGAACTAGAATTTCAACGCAGGTTCCACTAAATTCTGTTTCCCGGTGCGATTTCTTTTAGTTTGTAATTTTTTATTTTTCTTCTCTTATTTGAATAGTGATTTTTTTTTATTTTACGCGAAACTGGTTGCGACATATTTAATTATGTTGCTGCAGTACACGGGCTTATTTTCAACAACTCATCGTACTGATACTATTCTAAAATCTTAATTTTCTCTATTAAGCTAAGATCACGTCTGTTTTTACATTATTAGCCATTGCAGAGTATTATAATAGAACTGAGTTAACTGTTGCCAACCAGCCGGCAGGCTGTTAACTTACGAGAAAGAGAGAGAGAGAGAGGGGTCATATCACTTGAGCATGAAAATGCAAACAAATAATTAAGTATGCAAATAAGAAAAAATTGATAACATAAACCGAAGTCATGATTATTATAAACGATGTTTTTCCTATGTAGTCATATACGTCGGACCTGTTCCTCGCGAATGTGATATAAACACCCAAATGATATCATTATCTGTGATTCCAATAAGCGGCGTCCATTGTACATATCAATAGGCTGTAAAGATAAATCATCACAAAAAATATTAATAAGTATAACGAATTCAAAGGCAATAATAATCCACAGTGTTATTTTATAAATTTCTTAAATTTAAAAATCTACTTTACACCTATCGCTAAAATAATAAATTCTATGAATATTGAAAAATGTGAATGCAGTAGAACCTCGACTATTCGGTATTTCATTACTCGTCACGTTTTACTATCCGTCTAGTTCAGGCCACACAAAACTGAAGCAATTAGGTAGAAGAAAATTATTGAGTACTTTAAAACATAATGGTACCATAATGTTATATGTAGTATGTAAATATACAATATTAAATATATACGAGTACATTCATATAAGAGTAATATATTGTAAAACTACGAAAATAAAGCAAACTTTAAGAAGTGTCTATTATTCGTCTCTTTCACATATTCATACGTGGGCGACTTTCCTTAAATGACAACTTTCGAGCTCCTAAGCCAAAAACGACAGTTACCGAAAAGAATATTGGTCTTGTACGAAACATGATTGAAGTATGTTAATGTTACTGCCAGGAGTATTCAAGCAACTTTAAAGATGGATGTGAAAGCAATTGACACCATTTTACACAAACATTTGATGGTACTTAAGCTTTGTGCCCGTTGGATTCCCCACAATTTGACTCCAGTTCAGAAAGGAAACCGTGTGTCATGGTGCAGATACCTATACACTGAATCGCTTTGACAATGGATCGTGTCATTTGGTGTACAACATCATTACATCTGTTGAAACGTGGGCATACTGCTATGATCCCGAAAGAAAACAACAGTCGGCAGTTTGTGTCTTTGAGAACGAATCGGCTCCAACAAAAGTTGTTCGTGAAAAAAGCCGAAACAAAAAGGTGGTTGCCACATTTTTTGGAATTACTGGACATGTTTCCACTATAGCAATGGAGGATCTTCGTACTGTTAATGCTGAATGGTACACTACAGTTTGTTTGCCTCAAGTTCTCCAAAATGTTCGCGAAAAACGAGGAAGGGTCATCTTACATCAAGATAACGCTGGAGCGCTCACTGCTGCTCGAACGACTGAGTATTTGAATGCCGAAAATATTGAAATAATGGGTCATTCGCCGTACAGTCCAGACCTAGCACCTAATGATTTCTTTTTATTTCCGCGTGTAATGAATAAGTTATGGGGTTTTTTCGTTTTACATCGACCAAAGAAGCGGTTGGTGCATTTAAAAATGAAATAAATAATTTTGAAGATAGGTTTTTGGCGGATTCAAAAATGCATTGGCTGCGGCGGGAAATGCTTTGACAAATTAGAAATAAATTTGTTTTGTCAATAAATTGTGTATTACTTTACTAGGCTCAGCAAAAAAAGAACAGCCCTCGTGTATAACATAATTATAATACCTCATTGGAAAAAACGCCCTCGTTAGGAAAAGGATTCTAATTGTAATTAAATGACTTAAAATTACAACCTTAAATTGTGAAGTACATTTGTAATTTTTTAAACTTTCACTTAATATTTATTATCCCAAGAATATTTTTTACGGATTTGTGTTCAAAAGTAATTTTCAGTAATTTTTTTCCAATTACTGTATAACTGTTTAGTAGCTGCTGTAACGCCGCAACTAAATTACCAAAAAATTGAAGTGAGAAGTATCATTAAGCTATTGTGTTTCAACACTTTAGCAGTTAATTATTACTTGCATGTTTACTTAACTAGCATAAAGTTCGTTTTACTTGATTTTACTATTTAATACCTGCTTGTGGATGTTGTCGCCAGATTCTCAATTCTAGAAACGGAAATCAATACTCGATTCTAAAATTAAAAGTTATTCCGGATCTTATAATTGCAACTTTCCTTTTAATTCTAGAATCGGCCATCCATTCTTAAGTCTATTCGGAGATCGGTTTGTTTTTCAATCATAAATTAGAGAACAATTTGACAGGCGAATGGGTTTTTCCTATTCACGTATTAAGAAGCATTAACAAATGTTAATATGTAAATATCTTCAAACCATAATTAGTTTACGCATATGCCAGTTAGTCATCTCCCACAACCAAAATTAGTTAAACAGGTACATACGCTTCGAACTTTAAAGCTCGGTTAGACGGCACCGGTAATGCATACCTACGAGTCGCCAAAACCGAGTACAAAAGCAACATTTCGCAGATTCGTAGAATTCAAGTAACTAAAACCGAGTACTAAACACGGGGTTTTCCTGCGTTTATAAAGTAACAAAATATTTATTATAGAAGAGTTTTTAAAACTGCAATTCAGAAATATGTTTTTAAATACACTTGCGTAACGTTTGTCGAAACATTCGGAAAATTTAAAAAGTATGCATTTGGTCTTAACGTTAATCTTTGTTGCAATTTTATATTTCAGACGATAAATATGGTGCTGCGAAATATCAATTAAAATACATAAAATATTATTTAATATACTAAATAATAACACAAACATTATTTATTATAATATGTACTATCTCTTACCTAGATATACATATCTATATTCTAGTTGGAATTTTTCAGATTCCTTCTTCTACTAAACACAAAATTAAACAAGAGAAACACATTATACAATAGAAAATTATCAATACCGGAATCGAAATTGAAGCCTCGGGTTTGAAATCGAAAATTTAACTTTTATTGCCAAATACAGAATTGGTGTCTATTCTAAAGGAGAACCGAATTTACTATTTAAAATATGGATTGAAGTAATTTTCAATTTTTGTATATAGATTATTGAACTGTTTCGGGCTGTATGAAGGAAATAATATGGCGTAATAAAAACATGTCACTAGCATTTAGCAAGAAGGTCAGAAAATATAAGACACATCATGACGTATGCAACCGAAACAAGGCCAGATTATAACAAGAGGACTATTAACAACGAATGAAATCAAAATATTGAGAATCATAGCTGGAAAATCGCACATAAGAGATAAAGCAAAAATGAAGCAATTTCAGAAACATGTAGAACGAAAGATATTATACACTGGAGGAGATAAAGAGGAAGACATTGCACAAAGTATGTACAGAAAATGGACAATGATGTAATCGCAAAGGCAGCAATGAACCAAAAGCAGTATAGGTCAAGACTGCCTGGCAGACCGTGAGAGAGGTGGATGAACAATTGGATTTCAAAGTCACAAAAAGAAGAGGAAAAGACAGAAAAAAACAGGTCCCAGACTTAGAAAAACAAGAAGAAGAATATTAAAATTAGAATCTGTTTTTAGTAAGATTTTCTTAAACTGCCATTTTACTTTTTTAAAGACGATACTTCATCATAGAATAAATACAATATGGACGCCAGATCGCCGAGATCTCTGTTAACTAGTATACGAACTTCAACATTTAACTTGCCAATATTTTAATAATTAAAAGAAATAGTATGTAATTTTGACAAATTAAAAAATGTCTATGGAGATTAACGGAATTAAAATATTCAGGAGGTACCGCCCAGAATATTTTAAAATTAAATTTTTATTTAACAATTATAAGATATTGTTAGTTGTAGAAATTCATCTCTAACATATTTTTAAATATGGATTTAACATATAAAGCACTTTCAAATATGTGTAAAACTTCTTTATTAAGACGTTTTTAATTATCTACATTTAATATTTCTTGTCAGCGAAAACACGGTACATTAATGCGAAAATAAATGAACTTTCCATACTGTATGGAAATTATGTAACCAATAATAGCTGCAGTTTATTAATAAATCACTACTGTAATAAATATTAAAAACCAAAAGCGGAAATATAAGTGTTCGATTATGATTGTAATATTTAAACACACTGAGCTTATCTTATGTTTTATCGTTGTCGTGTGTAGCAAATTCAATTTGTGTACTTCATTTAGTTGAAACGCGTACTTTCAAGTACATAAGTGATGTTTTATCTACTAGGCCACAAGCAAAGAGGACATTTTATGAATAAAGTCGGTTATAGCCTCATGTTTCCGTTTTTTCATTTAATTTCAGTTGTAGCCATGATAACTATTAGCTTTGAAGTGCGTTACAAGGATAACTCGTCTAAAACTGTCACTAATTTAGATGCAAATAATAAAAAAAATTCATATAAAAATGAAGTACGCAAATTTACATTTCTATAGACTGAATTATATTTTGTTCTATAATTCACATCTGTATACGTAAATTTTCAACGACAATAATTATTAGTTATATCTAGTTTATTTTTCCTCGGCAGTAACACGAAGAGCTAATGTTAACATTTCATGAAAGCGACATGTACAAATTTAAACGAACTCTTACTTTTTAGGTGAAAAACACTTAGGGATGATTGTTTATGACATTTAAAGACAATTAAAGGGCTGAACGCGTTTTTCAGGTGAAACAATGTCCAGTTGATAAGTTTTAACATAATTTTTTTAAATTATTTAAAAAATAATATTCTTATTCATGTTTACATTTTATTAGGCAAAGAGTGATTTTAGGGAACTAAATATCTATGGGAACTATATCATTTGCAAGTTATAGCTGTTTTCAACATAGTTTCCTGAGTGGGTTGCTACAAATCACCGTGTTACAAATATTAGGTAGCTGTATTTTGATTAAAAAGTATAAGGAGTCATATTTTCTAATTCCATCTGAATTTTATCATTAACATGCTTGATTCCACACACAAGCCTATACGTTGTTTGCCTCAGTTGTTGGTACTTGTATTGTAAATGTAAAAGACACCCACTTCAGCAGAGTAGTAGTAACTTAGTACATGAGCAGTTGGACCGTTCGAACAAGAAAAAGGCTCGCCGCCAGTGGCCTGCGATATACTTTCTTAGAACGCAGCCAGTGACGTCTGAGTTTACAAAAAGAATACAATTTATGATTACGCTTTACAGTTAACAAGAAAAAAAGAAAATGATAACTGGCGACTGAAGGTCACTTTACGTTGCATCAAAAAAAAAAGGTTCAGCACTTGACAATACAATTAACAATTTGTTTTACCTTGATTTTCTTCGTTAGGGAGTAGAGAGACAGAGGCAGGCATAATTTTGGAGAGTTATTAGGTCCTGAAGAGGCAGACAAAAATTTCAGGCAGGCCACTGAAGGCTGGAATCACGATTGCACCACCAATCGCAAAGACGTTCATCGGGAAAACATAAAATTTCGGAACGAAATATTTGCTGCACAAACTTCCAAGCTGTTTGTCGCAGCAGCGACACATCCCGAGGGTCAGGAAAGGGGTTCGATAATAATCCGCCAAAGGCGATCAGCAAATTCGTAATGAATTGCCTTCCAAGGGTTAAAATCCAGCGTGTTTCTTTAAATTCGACACTTGTTGATTGTTCTGTTCGCCCCACGGTGACAACAGCGATACGAAAATTCATGCGATTTATACCCATCGAAAACCTAAAGCGCCCTTGCAGTACTTGATTTCGGCGCTGCATCGCAAGCAACCGGGTCGAACGAAGATGTTAAATCGACTTCCGATAAAAACGAACTAAAGTATCCAGCAGCTGGAAGATTTCATCATATTGCGAAATATGGTGCAAGAATTTTAGAACAATTTAACACGTGAGACTCCCTTCAAGGGCAGGTCAAGCGCGTAGACAAAATATTAATCGGCATTTCTCCATGATAACAAAAAAGTCCACTAAACTGTATTCGGGAAATAATAAGATAGTAATCGGCTACGGAACGGCAATTAAAATAAAACTGGAATTCAGAAGAAGCGGCAAAATCAAACGAACATAACAACTTAATCTAATCTTTAAGAAAGAAAAGCCAACGCATTACGGTAAATTCTTCCCTTTGACGTAAAGAGATTCTTGTGGTAATAACAATCAGTTTTAATGTATTCTAATAGCGAGAAAATGGATATGATGTTGATTTTGAGAGAATGCAGAGGGGCGGCGGACTTAGCGGTATGAAGATATGCACAAAGATGCCCGGATAGACCCCTTCTATCACATAATGTCTTTAGGCATTTGGAAAGAAATTTGCGGCAACATAGATAGTTTTCCAAAGTAATTGAGCAAGTAACTGGTAAGTTAACGAGCAGTTGCAAAAACTGTAGGCTTTAGCCAAAGTTCGGTATTTAACATTCTACGAGCAAACCGGTTTCATGCCTTACTGAAAATGATTACCCACGTTGAATGGATTTCTGTGAATTCTTAAGAAATAAAGTTACTGCTGATTCACTGTTTTGAAGAAGAATTATATTTTCTGAAGAAGCGAAGTTTAGTAACAATGGGTGTGTAAATATACACAATTGCCACTTCTACTCACAAGGTATCCCACATTTGATTCGGCAAACACACTTTCAAAGAATCTTTATTGTAATGTGGAGCGTGGTATCGTTGACAATATTACCGTTGGTCCCCACTTCTTTGGGGGCAATTTAAATGGGGAAATGTATATACATTTTTTAGAATATCATTTGCCTCAACTTTTAGAGAACAATCCTCTTCATGTTAGACAACGTATGTGGACCACCTGCCCACTTCCATAGAATTGTAAGAAACTACTAAGATAAAACTTTCCATAATAGATTAATTGCAAGAGATGCAATTCATCCTTGGCCTCCACGTAGTCTGAACTTGACTCCGTTAGATTTTTTTGCGGGGTAAAGTAAAAACGACGTTTACAAAACTCATGTAGAAACTCAGGAAGATTTACGTTAAAGAATTATTGAAACATGTAGGCTAACTCGTCTTAGAAATTTTCTTCTTCGGTGGATTGACTTATGTGAACATCAAGGTGAATGGCAGTTCGACCATTTATTACGTCAATAATTAGTGTGTTTCTTTGTATTTTTATTTAAGTTCATTTTCTTGTTTATTTTGTTGATATGTCTACATATTTTTATGGTATCCTGGCTTTCTCTCTGTTTGTTATGTTTAAATTATAAGAAAAAAATATTTTAAATGTACCTCATGCAAAACCGCATCTTATTTATTAGTAAATATTTTAATTGTAGTTTCTTAAGACATACATTTAATTAAACAATATAATGTTTACTAAGATACTTATGGAATACAAACAGCTGTAATGTGTCTAGCTTAACTATCTGCTACAAGAAGTAATCACCCTGTATATTTACTCTGATTTCAAAACAAAAATTTTTATCCGGGGAGATATACAAAACTTCTTCGTATTTCCTATCATCCTGCTATGTTCCAGCTGCAAATAGAAACAAGGTATCTAGTGAGAGTGATTATTTTTAGGCGGGTACAAAGTCCAGACTGAGCTACGAAGTAAGTTGCTGTAATTTCTAGACCCTCTGCTGTTTGCGCCGATGACACCAAACATGTTTTAAGCGGTATATCAGTAGGTATCTAATATACAGGTCGTAAAATAATAACATGTTGGTAAGAGCTACTGATTAAATCGCTGTCCCACGAGCAGCTTTCTGTCAATCACATCTAGCTGTTTCGGTCAAGCTATACACGACCAATCCAACCGCTGTCGCCATGACGTTAAGAAAAAATTTATACACACGTTCCTATTACACATTTTGGAGTTTATACTAAAAAGAAAAAAAAACCGTAGCGGCGTATGTTTATTCATTGCTACACCCGCCTAAAAATTATTTTCACTAAATGTAAGACATATTAAAAAGTTTGATAAAATACAGACGTATTCAAGTTTCCAGAGAAATTTCATATATGTATGTGGAAGCAACAGAGGGTCGGTTGATGGCGTAAAGTTGCGATATTATACGCTCAGCATAATTCTGCAAAGCAATTTACATGTTTGTAGATCCCTTCAAAATAGTGGAAGTTTAGGTTTGCATTCCACTCCTAACGCTTCATTATTATAAAATCTGCGTATGTTGAATAATTTGCTGTATTATGAAGCATTTCCAATTATGCATAATCAACAGCCGGTATATTTAAATGTACTGCAATAAATGTTTGAAGAAACTGTCGCTTTCGTTTAATCTTTTGGGACTACTTGATCGCTAAACACACCAACCTTTTAAATACTTTCCCTTCTTAAGCAAAATATGCTGCTTTCGATGTATTATGTCAGTCACTCTTAAAGAGGTTTTCAGTGTTCGACTGTAACAACAGCATAAAACAGCATATTCTATAGAATCACGCGTTGGTTGTAAACATTACAAACATTGCAAGATAACCATCACAGTTCGTATGAATGTTCATCAGATAAATTTAAGATAAAACATTATAATTAGCACAGTTGTTTATGTAAACCACACCATTAAGTGGTTTTTTCAATACAGTTTACTACATATATCAGTGATTGTTGGTTTTTAGAAGCATTCTTTCGATGTTCGGATCCTAAATAATTAATAAATGCTGTACATCGATTTCACCTATCTCCTTTCTACTTTCAAAATATTTGGCAGTAATATCTTTCAGGACATTCTCTACACGATGGTGATATCAGATTTTCAATTGGACGAATTATTTCAAAATGGCGACTTTGAACTTTTTTTTTTAAATGGAATGCCATCACTTTTTTTATTATTGAGATCCTAAAAACATTCTTTTTACGATAGTATTTCGTTTTTCTTAAAAATTTATTTCTTTCCCTTTCAAAAAGCAAACTAACATTTTAATCTAGTAACGCATGAATGTTTTACACTCGATGTTATTTTTGTCCAATATCAAGTAGCGGTAGACACAAAAGAAACAATTAAACTTTAATCTAGTAGTCAAACGTCAATCAATGCAATTTAGTTGTCGGTGCTTGTTAATAACAATTGTATTATTGAAGATTATAATTGTTAATTAAAAATTAATTGATACGTTTTTAAAATGCCGTTAAGTTATACCAGAGACGAGTTAATTGATATGCTCCTAATATTTGGAAAAGCAGATGAAGATCCTTATGAAGCAGCCAGATTGTAGAGAAATAAATATCCAAACAGAAAGCACCCTGAACATCGAACATTTACTAAATTATTGGAGAGAACGCGCGAAACGGGAACTGTGGATTATAAGAAACCGGTACATGCAAGCCCCCCTGCTTGCAATGACGACAACGAAAACCAGGTAATGCTACACATTATTG
>JABXWE010024794.1:0-19711 GCA_014611495.1 Limonius californicus | reverse complement strand
AAGTTGTTGCCAGTAAATAATATTACCGGTAATGAAATGTCTCCCATTGTTAAAGATGTAATCACAATGGTTGAAAATTGTGGGTTTGAAGTATTATGCATTATCACAGATAATCATAGAGTTAATCGTAGTATGTTTAAAAATTTAGCTGCAGATAAAAACAGTTTTCCACATCCCATAAAATCAGACAAAACTATATTTATTTTATACGACTTTGTACATTTATTTAAAAATATTCGCGGAAATTGGTTAAATTTAAAAAATATAGATAACACCTTTGTTTATCCCGATTTTGAAAACCATGAAGTTATGAAATATGCGAAGTTTAATGATGTCAGAAATGTTTATCACCAAGAAAAAAATGCAATAATAAAAAAAGCATACAAGTTAAATTATAAGTCTGTATACCCATCAAACCTAGAACGACAAAAGGTTTACTTGGTGGACAATGTTTTTCATGATTCCACAATAGCTACTCTTAAAGATAATTCTAGTTATCATGACACTGGAGATTTTTTACAAATTATCCGAAACTGGTGGAATATTGTTAACAATACGAGTGCAATAAAAGGCATCGTTAAACGCGAAGATTTCTCTAAGCCTTTTACTAACCCTACAGATTCAAGAATCAATTTCTTAACACAATTTATTGGCTGGTTAGAAAAATGGCATAATATAGAGAATAATAACGGGCGTTTAACTAATGACACTTAACACGCACTGCATCAAAGTACATCCGTGCTAATAGACTTAATTAATTACTCATTTAAGCATTATCCAATAATATACGGCACGAACAACACATAGATAAAGATAAAGTTTGTTCTAAAAATACAAAAAGGAAACTAGATACTTTTAAGTGAAAGTACACTGCCTTAGCATTTTATTATTATAGTAGTATACCTACTTAATTTTGTAGTTTTTTATGTTCTATTATAATTTTCAGTTTAGATGTTATTATTACTGTCCTGAATAAAAGAATATAATTTAGCAGTATTTTTCGTTTTTGAACATGAACGAGAACGGAGTTAAATGATGTGAGGCACGGACGTTGTCTGTGTTAGGACCACCGCAAACCAGCAATGCAGTGGTGCCAAATTGAACAGCGCGGCTTGTAAGTAGAGACGGCTGTGGCATGGGAACAACTAAAGAGTAAAGAGTGCCCTAACTAGTACAAATATACAGAAAATCAACACAGATTAATTATGCTGTATGTAGAGGGGCCGCGAAAAAGTTTATTTGATCCGAAGGGGTCCCAAGTGTAAACAGTTTGAGAAGCCCTGTTACATAATAGAAATTAAGTTTAAAATACTGAACAAAACGAGAAAACATAGAAAATTAGGATAGGTTAGTTTAGGTTGGGTTATGTTGAATTAGGTTAGGTTAGGATAATGCTTTATATTACTAGGAGAGTTTTTTATGTTATCTACCTAGCTATAGAAACAAGATGTTATCGTGATAATTTTATTATGTTAACGCTCTGTGACATTTTAGGGTGTATCCTCCAAGTTTAATACAACTCGCTTAAGATTTGTTATTTCTATAGAGAGTTAGAGGTGCAAAAATAAGTGATTTAAAACTTGAACACAGAAGCGCCATAAAATTTCTATCGAAAGAAGGCAATAATCCAAGGAATACCCATACGAGAATGGTGGATGTGTATGGGGCAAATATCCCGTCCTATTTTAAAGTTAAATTTAGTTGTAAGACATTCAAATGGGGTAAGGAGTTCGTTCAGGATGACCCAAAATGCGGAAGACCTCTTGAAGCACGAACACAGGCCCATATGAAGATTTGGTGTTGACTGACCGCCTAGTGACAGTTTCCGTTATTGCGAGAGAAACAGGTGCAGTGTGATTGTAAATGATTGAGGACAGTTGAATTTACCGCCACAAATTTTAGTGTAATAAAATAAAAAAATTAAAAATTGTATTTGTAAGGGCAAATCCACTGGACGACCAACAGTTTTAACATAAGACGTGTTAGACAACGTATTGAAGAAAGTCCCAATAAATCAATTCGACGATTATCCTCTCAAGTCGGTAGGAGTGTTTAATTTACCTTGTAATTTTAGTTACAAATTTTATTCATTACTTTAGGTTTGTCATATAGTTCTGCCAGAAAAGCTTTGGTTAAAAACTTGAGAATGTATCCATACAGAATAACAGTTACACAGCAATTATTAGCTACCGATTATGAACGAAGGATTCAGTACTGCCGTTTCTTCAACGAAAACTTGAATAATGATGATATTTTAGATGTGACATTCATGTCTGACGAGGCTTGGTTCCATTTATCAGGATACATTCATAGCCAAAATTATAGAACGTGGGCAACCGAAAACCCTCATAGTTTTGTCGAATCCAGTTTGCATCCACTGAAAATTCGAGTTTGGGTAGCACTGTCAAGGCGACGAGTTATAGGTCCAATATTTTTTAATGGGACGATCAATGCAGAACGATATCGCACCTAAATATTAGAAGGTTTTGTAAATCAGTTACACGACGATGAACTACAGACGGGATATTAACCGCATGTTTCTTACGCTACATTAGACTATCTACGGCAGTTGTTTGGTGACAGGTTAATCAGTAGAGATCGTTGGCCACCTCGTTCGCCCGGCTTAACCCCATTGGACTACTATCTTTTTGGTGATTTGAAAACCAAAGTTTTTAGAAATCGACCTCAAACCTTAGAAGAATTACAAGAAGCCATTGTGCAAGAAATAAACAACATAGATCAGCATAAATTGCAAAAAATATTTTCTAATGTAAAAAAGAGTTACTTTGTGTTTGAATGCCAACGGTGGGCATTTAGAACAATTATTGTCATGGACTAGTTAAATAAATAAAAAAAAATGCGCAAAATATGTCACTGTATAAAAATATTAAATAAACCAAATTTTTTTATATTAATCAGTTACGATCGTTTGTAATCTATCCGGCTATTCATATTACCTCCCGTTTAAGAAATTTAGTGGTTAAATTGGTATTGAATAGCTTATATAACGGAAAACCATAACACGGCATTTACAATCAGGTTAATATATTCAAATTTAAATAAATACAGAACAGAATCCAGTCGAAAACCGATAAAACAATTTGAGTCAAGAGAAGGAGTGCCAGGGAGTCATCATTCGAAGGCAGAGACATTTCTCGCTTGGCCGTAATGCGCGCGCATTTTGGGTTCCAATGAATATCTCGATTATTAAAATCATTCGAATACTAATCATTCCGTTATTGAAATCATTCAATTATGCCCATCACTACCAGGTATTATATATAATTGCCGGTAAATGTAACGAATTCCTTTAAATATAAACAAAATTATTACATTTGCCAAATTTTCTGGAGAAAATAGGTCAAAATCAACGAAGCAAAACTTTTGAAAACTACTGCATCCTTGGTATTGTACGTATAGCGCAAAGTTACATTTGAAAATTTACCTACTGGGGTGTTTGTTGCGAACTAGAAATATCTGATTACGCAAAGTACAGAAGATCTGTGCAACTGGAAGGATACTGAAAATTTATTGTTCCGTTTACCACAATTGTGTTCCTGACTACAATACGAAATTACGCAAGCACAGAGGGCATGTAGTTTAACGGTGGTTGCCTAATGCTTTGTGATTTACAACCACCGGAAAAGTTATATCATCCGTAGATAACATTTTACATAAAAAAATTAGAAAACGTTTTCTGCAGAATTTTAAATTGGCCATACAAGTAGAAGTGAAATTCGCAACTTATAAACTCAAATCGTCATCATGTGTACACATCTGTAAGTATGTTGTTCAACTACAACTAGCACTATTAAGATAGTTAGATGTTACAGTATATACGATAAATGCATTTCCCATCCGCTACAGCTTCTATTTTGAAGAAGCCGCAACTTATACTCCTGTAAACACTACAAAATATACATATTGATTTAAATGCTTAATTTTGAAAGTATGCACGCAATTGCTGTATTTCATTTCTATATTTCCGGTATTGAAATATTTTAGAATTTTATATATATTTTAAATCGAATTAATTGCAAAAGTAAGCGATTTCATATTAGATCAAAGTCATCTTGTAAAAAGATAAGATAATCAATATTGGCGTACCTGTAGAGCCCTAAGCGATTCAATTTTGTAGTTCCTATGTAAATCTACAGTTCCGGAATAATACAAAACACACTTTATTATATTCCGAACGTATCTATTCTGTAGTTGACGAAGTCAGGGAACGAGCTTAATTAGGGACCGTGGTAGTGCGGTACACCAACTCTCATTAATAGCCCGCCCTTGTTACATAATAAATAGAGAATATTACAACAAGCTAGTAAGTGGCTGTACAATTACAAAATTTGTACACTGAATGTGCATAACGTATTTCATATAAAGCGTTCCCACTTCTAATAAACGTTTATGTAATTCTGAAAGAAACTACTCACAAATGAATAGGGACGTTGCAGTGTAAGATCCTTAAAGGCAACACCAATTGCATTTATAATAAAAAAACTATCAACACAACAAAATTCAACGTCTTCTTAGTAAAAAACGTAGAAAATTACAACAAAGGTAAGTTTAAAGAAGAAATTTAACAATATTATAATGAAAATTTAAATTTATTAAATTCTAATACCACGAAGCACCGCCGCTGCCAGTAATAACTGCTCTGCACCTTGCTGGCATACTCTCAATGCAATTATCAATATGTTTTTGTGAAATTTGATGCTACAGTACCGGCAATACATCCCTCAGCTGTTGCATAGTAGTAGGCCTTGGATTATGAAGATCCAGCTGCCTCTGCGAAAGGTCCCATACATGCTCGATGGGGTTGAGGTCTGGAGATAGCGGAGGAAGAGCAAGATCGTTTATTTCCTCATCTCGAAGCATTTTTAAAACAACCCGAAAACGATGATATCTTGCGTTGCCGTTAAGAATAACAAAATATTCCCGTCCAACAACGTTGTGACGGTTCAGAAATGGTCCATAATGATCTCTTGGGCATAACGTTGGTCAGTGAGTATACCATTAAAGATATGGAAGTCACTACGCCACCCTAAAGAAACTCCAGCCCATAGCATAAGACCACCACTACTAACGGTAACGACTGTTTGGGTTTACTGAGGTAAGGTACGATGTCCGGTACTACGATATACTCCTTGACGCCGGCTATCATTGCTGAAACAATATCTGGACTGGTCCGGAAACAGTATATCATCCCACGGCGTCGCTTCTTGAGACCTACGTCTTGACGATTCCACTCGGTGCCTTCGTAAAGCCACAGTTCTTGTAGGACATCACAGGGGGCGGTATGAGGTAAGTTCTACCTCAAACAATCGATTTCTCACAGTTTAGTCGGAGACTCGATTTCCTGTGGCATGCTAGTGCACTAGCTGTAGATGTCGAGCAGTTGAAAAGGGGTGCCTTCTTGTATTAATTACCAGAAGTCGATCCTCACGAGATATTCTTGCAGTCGCACCTGTTTTTCTAAGCTGCGAAAGGGCACGTGAAATTACGCTCTGCGTGATTCCTAACATATCAGCAATGTCGACCTGGTGATTTCTTCTTTGGTGCATAGCCACGACTAAATTTCGTTGATCTATTGTTAAATGGTTTCTCTGCATTGTTGTTTATTATTACAATACAAATGTAACGCACGAGTGGAAAAACAATGAAGAAAAAAGATCTTAAGAAGACAGGAAAGATTATTAAATTAAACATACAAACTCAACTTGACCTAATACGGTTAAACAATTGCAACTTGATTCGATTGTTTTTTAACATTAAACATTGCCGCTTGCCCTAATTATCAATAATAGACGACCATTAGCTGCCAAACACAAACATATGCTTTATACTACAATATTCCTATTCATTTTTGAGTAGTTTATATAGTTTATTGTATGTTTAGTTGCAGTTGCATAGACGCAAAACTTGGTTTGTAGTTCAGGTCATACCTCTCTTCATTGTGACTTTAAATTATTTTAAGGAATTTGTTTCTATTAGACTATACTGTTACATTTTTTCTACACAGATACCCGGGTATTGTTATGAAATTAGCTGAAAAATTTAACATCTACAAAAAATAGTATATACTAAAAAAACCGATGGTAAAAGAAAGAAAGTAGCAGGCGTATACAAAAATCTGCGGTCAAATTGTCGAGTCATTGTTTATGACTCAATTAAGGCATGTCGGAGCTTAATTAAATGTCATACGTCACCAACTGTCACACGTAATTTATTAGGCGAACAAAAATTGTGTGACTTATATTTTCCAAAATGTTTCTTTTCAGAACTAACAAATGCGTTAAATTTCCCTTTAGAACAGAAATTCAGTATTAATACCGATTCAGTTTCTTGATCAAAAATCAATTGTAATAATATATAGGGCGCCTCGAAAAGAAGTGTCAAATACATACGGTTCCGCGAGGCTTTCCAGGGGTTTTTGAAGTTTCCAAAAATATTTTTGAAAAATATCTCCAGAAATTTTGGTTTTTGTGATATACTAGAAGCCTAAAAAAGTACTAAATTGTTACCTACTGTAACCAAGTAGCCTTAATAAAGCTACTTGTAATTTTTGGAAATGTTTAATGTGTCCCTACTCAAGCTACTCATCGTTTTATTTTCAATTGAAATAGATATGAAGTTTAATGGAAATTATACTTTAGCGCCATAATGAGAATTACATTGAAATAATGGCACGCTTTAAATTTGTTTTTATTTGTTAGCGAAGGTTGTCTATAGCGTTCTACGAACTTTAATAATTTTTAAGTTTTGTTTGTTCTTAATTTAAAAACGTGAAGGCTATCGATCATTGTAAATATATTGTTATGTATAAGAAAATAGCGAATATCAAATATAGCTATCAGAATATATGCTAGATAAGCGGATATTGCTTTTCGGTGTCCCAGAATTAATATCGTTTGACCTATATAAATCAATTGAATATATGCTCCTGTCAATTAAATACATAAAATATTTATTCAATTAACATGACGTAATAAACTCGACGCTTACAATACTAACGAAACTTCATAATATGCTATAAAATATTTCCGAAAAGGGGAGTAACTATTTATTAGCGAAAAAACCATAACAATGAGATCAGTGTTGTTAAACGAATACAAAAAATGATATTCAGTTTTTAATTCGAAACGAAATTTCATAATGTAATTTTTGTTTGATACGAATATGTGCTTATATCATTGATGCGCAAAGGTCTGGCTTCTACTTAACTAGAGCCGAGTGTGTGATATTAATATACCTACCAGGCGCCAACCAAACTTACAACTTCCGCTATTTTCTGATTTATTAAGATAATTGCATATTTGGGGTGATTAATAAAACCAATTCTACTAGACATGATAATAATATTGTTGCTTCAAATAGAGAATTAGAGAATTTCGTTTAACAGTATTACTTTTAATGTTGAACGGCAACTTCTACTGTTAAAAACTTCCTCTATTATTTTACAAAGTAAATCTACTATTAAGTAATATATTGATGCGGTATTCTGTCTGATGTAGCAGACTTTCTTTACGATTTGTTGTATTTCAAACATATCTACTGGCCTTCCTTGGAATCTGTATTTTGATTTATTTTTATATATAGTTGTGGTACTTTGCATACTGTTTTTAATCTGCCCGAAGATTAAAAACCTTAAAAGACTTCTAAAAATTAGATTCAACTTTATTATTTAACTTCATGCGTTAACTCGGCCTGTTCATGTTATGTTTGCATGTAGTGACATGCATGCTCTTTGATTATGCCATGCCACATGATATATTCTACGTACTACAATAGAACCCATGTTACTCAGCTACAGCCTGTCTAGCACATATAGTTACGTACTCTATTAGTATGTATAGAGAATTCTTGTGCGATGATAACACCCTAGATGAATTTTAATTGAAATTCTAATTTCCTTATTAAACTCAAAGCAAATTGTAGAAACGTTTAGTTAAACACATAAGGAATGTTTATTTTAAAACATTAATTGTTGCTTACAGAATATTAGTCTCACTGCTTCTTAATTTTTATGCATTAATAAATAGAGTAATCATTTTCTTACGTATATTTCGAAATGACGTTCCTATTTTAAGAAACTGGGAATATAGGAATATTTCAGAACTTAAGAATAAATATAAATTTGTTAGAATACATAACTAGAACGCTGAATATGGACAATGTATCTCTAAAATCTTACTTTATTTACATTACCGAAAAGGAATGAGATCAAAAGAAATACTGAGAAACCTTAATTTTTCTGTTTTATATGGATAAAAGCAATATAAATTTTCAAATTAATATTAAAAATTAATTCTGAATGTGGTTATTTCATTGTTTCCAAAATATTTAGGTGTGTACATTGGAAATCGAACATTAAAACGCCAAAACTAATTATCTAAAGTTAACAAAATTTATGTGTGTTTTGGCAACCGTTGTAGAGGGTTTACATGTGCATGGATTTAGTGGGGCCAGTTTTAACGCCAGTAAAGGTTTATTAATTATGCCTCGCCAATTCAGTTTTTAGAGAACACACTGCAGGCGAGTGTTCGTGTGTGACTTGGTTAATGTTGGGAGGGACGAAAACCGGGAGAGGAGCGAAAGAACAGGGTGCAAATGGAACGGAGAGAAGATGAACATATTTACATATATCTTCCATAAATATAATTAGCTGGCCGTTTTTAGCGCCACCTCGACAACAGTCGGAATGTCAGTAATTGCATACCCTTGAAAATCCCAATTTTCTGTTGACTACAGGGGCGTTCGTGAACAGGTGGCCGGATTCCACAATATCTCATACCCCCATGGGTCTCCAGCGTGATTGCAAGAAGGAACCGACCTCGTTGCTATAGCAGTGGATCGGCAAGGAACCGATTGCTAACATACAGAAACGGTTTTTTTGATATTATGTCCATCCGACACGTTTTGGGTTGGCATTGCATGGCATATACCGTTACGTTGGGTCCATTGACGCGGCAAAAACCGCACGGCGCGTTCCTCTAACTCACCTACGCACCGAGCTACCACCAGAAGAAGAATAAAGTTTGGGAACCGCCGGCGGCCATCCGGAGACCCCGACGGTCGAAAACAAAAAATCGTTGGAAAGCCCACCTCCATCTCTACTGCTTCGGTGAATATTCCACAGGAGGAGATCCATACACATGTAAACCCTCCATTACTCTTTACAACACAAGTTTTCTTCTATTTCTTTTCGTAGTCTAAGGATTTTACCTTAATATATCTGGGATTTAAACTGCTTTCCTATATTTTATGCGGCCTTTTCCGTGGATGTCTGTTCTATTGAAGATTTGTCTTAGGCTACTACTTTCTCTTTATTCATTCAGGTAAGATCCCATCTTCTTGTATACTGCCCATTCGTTAATGGTTTTTGCTTTGCACACTTGCTTGATGTGTCATTTCCTTCCCTATCTAGTTAAGTTCTGTTAAGATTTTTTATCAAAACCCTGCTTTTAAAACATTTTATTTATTATTGTTTACAAATTTTAAATCTCATCAACCCCTAGGGTTATTAGAAATTATTATACATGGGTTTGGATCGTTTGTAACAATTAAATTTTATCGTATAAGTTAATAATTTTACTCTTTCAAAGTCTGTTGAACTGCAGAGCTGTCGTATGTCTGGGTTCAGATTATGTGATCTTCTTTCTTGTCGATATTTAGGGCACTCTTGTAGCCCATGGTTTACTGTCATTTTTGTTAAGCACTGATCACATTGTGGTTCGACTTGATTTTTTAGGAGGTATTCATGGGTTATCTGGTGTGACCTATGCCAAGACGTGTTAGGACTTGTTAGTCTCTTCGGTTATTGGGAAACAAGTTCCAGGGTTTTACTGTGGGTTTCAGTTCTTTTAATTTGCTGTTGACGCGGTCCATTCCTTTTGCCAGATTTGGTTGATAGCTGTTCTTACTTTGAGGTTTTAGATCCGGGTGGTACGCTCTTATCAATTGATTGTGGCTAGTTGCTTGGTAGGCTTCATACGCTGCCTTGTCTGTATTTCATTCCCTCGGATTCCTACATGAGACGGGACCCAAATAAAATTGGTTTTTTGTTGAATTTGTTCGATTTCGAATAATATGTCTTTAATGGACTAGAGAAATGGATGATTTGGATATATTTGTTGTAGTCCCTTTATTGCACTTAAAGAGTAAGTTATTATTAGGCAAGTGCCAGTAGTATTTGTGTTCTTACCAATAGTAAAGCTTTGAGGATGGCATATAATTCCCCTGTATAAAATGATGACGAAGGATGTGCACTGAATTTAAAACTATTTGTATTTGTGACGAATGCTGCTCCTACTCCAGTTTCTGATTTGGACGCATCTGTGTAGATTATTTGATTTTTCGGGTGGTTGATTATGAGTTCCTTAAATTGGTTTTGAATTAGTATATGATTATCGTTGGTTTTGGAAAGTTAAAGTGGTATTGGAGTTTGGTATTTGTACTATCCATGGTGGAGCTTTCGCATATTTTATTGGATGCGTTTTAGGCTTTTCAAAATTTAAATATGTAGAGTATCTATTTACTCGTTCCTAGAATGGGAGAGAGATTCTCTTTCTGTTTTTGAACATGGAGTTGAATCTGTCTGTTAATATATTATTATTAACTGCTTTATTTGGTATTGCAGAAGAAATAATTGGGTATGATAACCCGAGATACATGCGTCTTTGGCGAAGTGGGGGTTCTGAGAGTTCACACCTAATACTGGCGACTGGACTAGTTCTGTAGGCTCCGGATATAATTCTGAGTGCGGTGTTTTGGATTGTATTTATCAAATTTAAGTTAATGGTGCTTGCTGAATCATATACAATGCTGCCATAGTCAATTTTGGATCTTATTATTGTTTTATATGTCATTATTAGAGTTTGGCGATCTGCGCCCGATTGATGGTGGGCGATGCATTTTAATAATTGTATGCCTTTCTGGCACTGAAACAGTAGGTTTTTGATATGTGGTAACCAGGTTAGTTTTTGGTCAAATATCATTCCGAGGAATCTAATGCCGAATTCAAGGGCTCTTGGTTCAGTAAAAAAATTGGCTGTCGCTCCCTGGTTTCTTTTTTTAAAAAATTATATAGTTAGTTTTTTCTGAATTGAATCTAAATCCTGTTCGCCTAGAAAAGTCCTCAAGGTTTGTTAAGGCTGATTGGAGAATTTCTTGCATGTGATTAATATTTGGTCCTGCTGTGTATAGAATTAGGTCATTTGCATATAGCCTACCTTTTATTGGTAAGTGTATATTTCCCAATATGGAATCAATGGCGATCATCAATAATGTGACGTTCATAACGGACCCTTGAGGAACACCGTTTTCTTGTATTTTAACTGTTGTGATAGTTCCATTTGCCTTTACTTGAAACTTTCTTTCGTTTAAAAAATTAATTATGAAAGCTAAAAGGTTCCCTTTTATATTCCATTCCACAAGTGTTTTTCCAATTCCGTATCTCCGAGCACAATCGTACGCCTTAGCTATATCAAAAAATATACAGATACATTTATTATTCGTTTCAAGTGCTTCGTGGATGTCTGATTCAAGGTCAATCAAATTGTCTGTTGTTGAGCGGTGTTTACGAAATCCATTTTGGTCTGATATTAGCAGATTTCTACTTTCTAAGTACCATATCAGACGGCTGTTAATGATTTTCTCTAAAACTTTGCACATGCTACATGTCAATGATATGGGTCGATAAGAATCCGGATTGATTTTGGGTTTAGTTGGTTTCAAAACCTAGATTATGATAGATTCTGACCAGGCTGGTGGAAATTTTCTTTTGGTCCATATGTAGTTGTAAATTTTTAGTAAGTATTCTTGTGCATTTAATGGTAAGTGTTTTAGAAATTGTAGGGGGATATCATTTGGTCCGGGGTCTTTTGAGTCTTTTGTGTTCAGTAAAGCTTCTTGTAGTTCTTGGAAAGTTAATGTAGCGTTGAGTGGTCCATCGTCCTCTTCTATCTCTAATTTGGTTTCTTCTAGGTTTGTTTTATGTTGTAAAAATTCCTCTGTGTAACTAGAGTTACTTGAATTATTGTAAAAATGTTTGGCTAGAAGTTCGGCAATTTCATAGTTAGAAGAGATTGTGTTGTTGTTGATTTTTAGAAGTGGGATTGAGTTATTGTAGCTGTCACCCCTTATTTTCTTTATTTTGTTCCAGACTATATTTAGTGGTGTTGAGTTGTTCATTGTCGATACAAACTTAGTCCATGAATCTCTTTTACTTTTTTTAAGTGTATATCTGGTTTTTGCTCTTAGCCTTTTAAACTCGATTAAGGTTTCTTGAATTCTACACCTCTTGTAATTGCTTGTTTGGAGAGTTTTACTGCTTCTTTGCACTCTGAGTTCCACCAAGGTAAGGGAGTATGTTTTTTAATAACGTTGTTTTCCCTATGCAATCATTTGATGTTTCTACAATGAGGTTTGTAAATTTCTCAATCGTATCATCGAAGGATTTAGCTATAGCAAGATTTTGAATTCCCTTATCAATTGTTTCTGTATATAAATCCCAGTTCGAATTTTTTAGTTTCCATTTTTGTGTGGGACTAACATTTAGGTTCATTTCATCGCCTGCAATTATTACTGGGAAATGATCGCTTCCATATAGATGAGGTAGTACTTGAAGATGATACGATGGGAATGTTTGTGAATCTACTAGGCATAGATCTATGACAGATGAGTTTCTGGATGTTGTACCGAAATGTGTCGTTTCGCCATTGTTTAGTATTATGAGATTTGTGTTATCCACCACTGAGGTTAATGTTCGTCCATTTTGGTCCGTTTTGTAAGATCCCCATAGAATATTGTGACTGTTAAAATCTCCTAACACAATTCTTGGTGATGGAATCTGATTATGTTGAATAGCTCATCTTCGGATGGATTTTGTCTAGGTGGAATGTATTTATTGCAAATATTTATTTTGTGGGGAACGTATAAGGTGGCAGCTACGGCTTTTAAATTTGTTGTTATTGGTAAAGTGTCATAATGTAATGCGCTAGAGATGTAAATAGCAACTCCGCCGGATGCATGCTCATAATGGGTTCGATTTTTGTCAAGGCGTTGAAAGTTTCTTAGCTGGCATGAGTAACTCTGTTTAAAATTTGTGTCCTGAAGACATAAGACTTGAGGATTGTATTGATTCAACAGTAGTTTTAGCATTTCGAAACGGGGGTAAAACCCGCTCATATTCCATTGTACTATGAATTGGATTATAAAGTTTTTATTGATCTTGTGACAATAATGATGCATCACTGTCTGAATCCGTGGGTTCTAAACTGGATCTTGTTCCTTGATCTATTAGCTGTGTTAGTTTTTTCTTTATTCTTGTGTCTGGTTTTGATACTTCTTTCGGTTAAATATGGGTATATTTCTGTTAGCATATCGATTAGTCCATCTATATTTTCAGTATATCTCTTTGCTACGCTGAGTAGATCTGGGCTCCCGTAAGCATTTTCGAAAAAATCTATTAGTTGGTTAAAATTCAGTACGAAAATAGGAGCGTGATTAATTATAAAGTCTTTTGCAGGATTCAGCATTTCCTCTGTCGATTTTTTACTTTCTGTGTGGTTATTAGGTTTACTTTTTTTAAGCTTTTTGTTGCAGAGGTATATGGCTTTACGAATTCATTTTCTCCTGGTGGTGGGTAGCTTGGAGTTTCCATTTCGTTGTCTGTTGAGGGACTTGTTACTTCTGATATTGGGCGCTTGTAATTTGGGGTCGATGTTGTTTCCATACTATTTATGGTTTTTTCGGAATCAGGTTGAGTCGTAGTTCGGTTATCGTCGGGTAAGTTTTCTGTATTGTTATAATTCCCTTGGTTAATGGGGCAGTTGGAGGCCATGTGGCCAAGTGAATTGCATTTGAAACCAGATAGCCCATCAATTGATAAGAATATTCTGTATTGTACGAGGGTTGCTCAGAATCTAATGCCCCTTATTTTTTTTTCGGAAACTATTTATTAAAACTAAACAAAATTTGTACACAGTATGAAGGAATATCTCGCATATATATACTATTTTTCTACGTAATCTCCGTCCACTTGTAGGGTCTTATTCCAACGCGAAACAAGGGCATGTATGCCTTGCTTGTACCAGTTCTTGTCCTGTTCGTGTAACCATGTCCTCACTGCATGAATAACGTCGTCATCGTCTTCAAACCTCCTCCCGCGAAGTGCATCTTTAATGCTTCCCGGGTTTCCCGACTTTTGTGGGGCCGTGCGTTGTCATGCAGGAGCAACATGTCTGCTGAATTCTTGTGAGGCCTAACTCGGCGGAAGCGCTTATTCAGTTTTTTTAGCGTCTTGACGTATGCTTTAGAATTGATTGTTTCTCCTCTTGGCATCACATCCATAAGAAGGACCCCATCAATGTCCCAAAAGACAGTTATCATGACTTTTCCGGCAGACGGTGTTGTCTTGAATTTCTTCGTTTGTGGTGAGTTTGGGTGAGTTTGGATGACGCCACTCCATTGACTGCCTTTTCGTCTCCGGCTCAAAATGGTGTGCCCAGGTTTCGTCGCCTGTAACAATACAGGACAGAAATGCCTCCCCTTCAGATTCAAATCTGGACAACAATTCAGAACAAATTGCTTTTCTTTGAATTTTGTGTTCGGTTGTAAGGCTTCGCGGGACCCATCTTGCGCAAACCTTTGAATATCCTAGAGCCTTGGTAATTTTACTCGCACTTCCATTGCTAATTGAAAGCTGTATGGCTAATTGCCGACTTGTGATGCGTCGATCTTGGCGAATAATGGCATCAGCGCGGTGCAACACGTCCGGGCTCGTGGACGTGGTAGGACGGCCAGAACGTTGTCTGTCCTGTAGCTCAGATTCTTCGCTTCCAGAAGCTTTAATTCTCTGCACCCAGCGACCAACGGTGCTCCTATCGACTGCACGACTTTCATACATAGCACACAAACGGTTATGAATATTCACAACAGTCTGCTTCTCCGCAACCAGAAATTCAATTACGGCTGAGAAAAAAAATGAGGGCCACTAGATTCTGAGCAACCCTCGTATATTGTCATAATGTACCAATAAAGATTCGGGGATTATTTCGTCTGTGGGGGTTATGTATATTTGGATTCTAAAGCTTAGAATATGAGAAAATTCCGGGTTTGGCATGTTGATTTTCAAAAAAGATGTGGTAGATAGAAGATTTAAACCCAATTTCTTTGGTTCCATTTCTAATATTCTATGAGGAATTGTTGGGCAGACATTCGACAGTACTAGTCTTTGGGAAGGTGTGATTAGTCTTCTTGCTTGAATTGAAATTGTGTTTCGGAGTTGAGAACAGTTGAGTATGGTTTTTCATTCTGTAGTGGGGAATTCATTGTGGTTTGAGAAATTATTTGGCGATCCCTGTAGTCAGCGATCTCCAATTATTGCCTTCACGGTTACTATATTGATTACGAAAATTTTATACGGAACTATTTATTCACTTTGGGTGCACAAAAGCTGCGGAGGTTAACAACACACTACTTATCACAGCAGACGGGTCGTACGTCCACACGCGGTCACGGTACAACTCCGAGTCCCTTTGAAACATTGTATTACTAATTTTTAGTAATTTTAAAACAAATGTTGAAAATGAGCACTATCATTCTCAGAACAGCGCGTCCAATAATGCATACTAGCAAGTTCTGTAGCCGACTATAATTGCGACAGCTTGCGTAATTCTAAGAATTAATTCTTCATTGTAACTGAGGTCCGATAACTATATCTTTGAGGAGTTCTCAAAGAAAATAACCTAAAAATTTAAGCAGGGCGAGTTGGAAGGCTATACAATGGATCCTCCATCAATAATCCATCTTCCTGAATAATTCGCATTAAACCATCCCTTTGTCCTGACTCCCCAGTGTTTCAGAGCGCCATTCATCTGAAACCACATATTCCTTTTAATCGTTAAAGGTACATCATCTAACAAATCAGGAAGCTGGCATAATTTCTTACATTTAAACGACGTAGAAGAGTAAATGTGGCGATTAATCGATTTCCAATTATTTCACCCCAAACAGTCCATTACTCGGCTTACCTAGATTTTTTTGTACTTTTACTTATTTAATGTTACCGTAGCTCGATATTATAATTCCCTATTTCAGATTCATTACTATTATGTTATCTGCAATAGTTAATTTACATTTAATGGAATTACGCGATATTTGTCATAAGCTTCGCAGTTTTTACTCTTATTAGTGAAATTATTTTATTAAATTTGGTTGCCGTTATACTGAATTGGTGCAGTAATGATGGCAGATAATCTTTGTTTAGGACCAACTGCAATACGTAATCTGCATAGCAAACTATTACTATATCTTTCCCAATTTATACCATCTCCCTCTTCGAACTATTTTATGAATTTGAAATTTATTTTATTTAAATTATATATTAATAATACTAAAGAACCGACAGAAACACACTACCTGAAACCTTTTTCCACCGGTATTGACTGAGTTAGTTTGTGCCGTAGATATGTGCAATAGTTTTACGTTAGGTTAATGGATAGTTGGCTGTCATATTATCCAATGTTTAATAACAATTAGTTGAACGCGGTAGAAAGCATTTGGTAAATTTCGAAACTTAAATATTATTATCTTTTATATTTCACGTACTCCTTCACCGCTTGTCTCTTAGCACATAAACATCTCCACTTATAAACTGCCCGATAATGTTCAATATTTTATTTGTTATTAATGTATATTAATGTATATTAAGCAGCTTACATTTCACTAAGCAGTGTGGCTTCCATTAAAAGGAGCGTGTAGTGCTTAGTATTTATTGTTTGAATCAGCTTGCCACATTAAGCCTTTCTCATATAATTATATGTACTTCCTTCTTATGAATAGTATATAAGCGTTAGACATACCAGGGTAATCAAGTTGTGAGTTGCGGTAGTAAAATAAGCCGTGGACTTAGTTTACAAAAAAAAATGTTTTATTTGACAACAATTACATTTAAATGTTGGAGTACATTAAGTTACTACAAGCAGCAATAAGCAAGAATGACAATAATGCAACTAGTGAAATGGCTCTAATACACACATTATATATTATTGTGTTATCTACAATGTAATATAATATCATGGGAGCTATAAGATAAGTGCTTTACCATAATATAGTGAGAACTGTAAAATAAGCATCTATAGGCTACATAACTCGGTCGCTAGAACATATTGCCTATGTTCTGTAGGTCAAAATTAAATAAGAAAGTCAGTAGTGCATTAAGAACGCCTAATATGTATTATTATTATTTTTATGGTCAGTTTTAGTATCATATTTGGTAAGTTGAGACTTCTGCAATTCAATGGTTTCTTGTACGGCATCAATATTATATTTATTCTCCGCTGTTCAGGTGTTATGTAGTAGTGCATTATCTATTTTTTTTGAATTAGTTTTGTTAAGTGTTTTGTTAATATTGAACCACTATGCTTAACTAGTTCACTCTATATATCATTTGCTCCTGCAAATTGCTTTAATTTTCACAGGGTTTCTTGTACACCTTTTAGGTCTATTTTTTTATATGCTGATCTATTATAATTTTTAGTGTTTCACGTTCAAGCCTCTCGTTGTCTGCTTTATATAATTGTTAAATATTAATAGCATCAAGATGCTTTTAATTTTTTCTTAGTACTGTGGAAATACACCTTTAAATGTACACCTAACATAATTACTGAATACGAATATTACTGAGCAGCCTAATAAATTTAGTGAAATTTACGCTTTCAACGTAATAGTAGTTTAAGTAATTCTTGAGCCCAACATGCAACCCAATTTACATTTGACCCAGCATGTGAAGTTGGTACAATAACCACTATTAAGTAGTACAGCTCCGTAGCACATTTAGAACGCCTTATTTAGTACCTTTAACAAAGGTAAAGTTTCAGTTAATTATATTCGTGGTGCTGGCTGTTATCGACAGCGGGTTGGTTACAATAACAGCAATTATGGTAATCAAGTCGCAGCCCTAGTTTGTTTTGGGCGTGGAAAGTTTTAGAGTTGAAAAGCTGTGCATTACGTACACCGTTATTTATGTGTAATTTCAAAACCAACCGGAAATTAACAAGATTGAAAATGTAATTCAGACGTTGGGAAATATTTAAATATTTCGGAAATATTAACTGAGTCTTTATTATTAAGATTTGTTTGTTTTTGTAGATGTTTGACATTTACTGAAAACAGTGGGCGATGTACAGCAGTCATGAGAAAAGTAATTAATTGGCGAATACTATTTTTAAAGCAAAACCAACAAGAATTCACGCGCTCAGCACAGATGCTCTATAAAATTTGAGAGACTGGCAAAATCTTCTAAAACAAACATTTGAAATTATGAGAAGTACATTCAATTTTCGAAATTTGAAAATATTTAGCACTTACAAAGTATTTAGAAAACTATTAATCAGTCAAAAACCTTACAATCAACATTACCATTGTCATCAGAAATCCGGGAGATTTATGTACTACCAAAAAATCACAGTTGTGCAGGCGGTTATATGCTACAAAATAGAGACAACGGGATTAATACTACATAGCTCAGGTTGTGGCCGATGAACAACCAGTAGTGTCAAAATGCATATAACTTCAAGCATTCTTAAGTAGATGTAGATTTAATCGCTGTGATGAATTTAAATTGCAATTTCACTATGGTAGAGGAGTACAGGAAGCCCAAAACCGCAGATAGCGAAGGCGTTTTAAAATGTTGGAGAGTTTATGGTCATTGCATGTCAAAATGGAATCTTAAAGAACAAGCATTTCGCAAAGTCTGCTAGAGACTTTCTGGATAAACTAAGTAACTTTATGGTTCCACCCATGGTTAGATTTTCAATTTCGACGGCAGATATTCTAGCTATCAGTACAAGGCGTACGTCATTATGATCGTCATTGGCATTATTGCAAAAACAGATCAAATATATCAGATCGTTTAATAGAGATTAATATAGTAGTTTGAGGTATTAGCAAATAAACCTGACTAGCTCGGGCTTCTGAGGCAAAAATTGTTAGAACTCAACATTAAAGAGCATTACATGCTCCTCATCACAACTTTATCTGGACATTTTTGATATTATGTATTGTATCGCAATGTCGCTGTCTATATATACAGGGTGTCCTTTAAATACCTTAAAAGCTTCAGGTAGCACTCTTCTGTAAGAAATACAGACCTCAAAAACACTAACACGAACTTCCTATAGTGCTTAGTTTCCTCACACGAGACACTTAAAGAATATTATACTTGGCAACGTTGACGATGTCTTTGCATTTATGGAGAATTTAATTAGTAGGCCGACATTACATAAAGCAAAATCGAGATGTCCACAAATTACGTTTTTATCATTTAAATTTTTAAATTACATAATATTCATTTATCATTTTTAACCGCGTCTGGTAAAAAGAGGTAATTAATAAACAAAGTGAATGAATACAGAAAAACGCAAATAAACTCACAACGAACCAGGAACTGAAGGAAAATGACAATGCAAACGTCCCGATAAGTAAATCAAAGATTTTGACAAATGTCGAAAAACAAATTTTCTACTTTTCATCAGAATACCATGGCCTTGCACTGCTGTCAAATGTAGTATTTACGAAATTTATCATTTTTAACAGTACTTCCAGAAGAGCAACTAGAGCGTCAACTCAATATTAATCTTTACATAATCAAGTGGCAGTCAGTCACTTATCGGCAGATACGTGCAACATTAAAGTTCTCGTTATT
>JABXWE010024793.1:0-20248 GCA_014611495.1 Limonius californicus | reverse complement strand
TATTTATATATATATAATTTGAAATAAAGATGATATGAACAGTTTCCAGTATGGGAAAGTCCAGGGAGGCAGTCGCGTCCACTTATTTAATTTGGATGTCATAAAAATGTAATATTTAAAAGGAGAATACAGCATCATTAAAAGAAATGTGTTTTAATCATCACAAGTAAAGACTGGTATAGTACGATGTGTCGGAAGGAGCCGGGAGTTCACGGAGAACTGTACCAACCAGATGGAGGTGTATGCAGTCTGGGTACCAGATGAATAGCCGTCCTAGGACATTTTAGCGCGCCAAACTACAGTGTAAAGGTTGGTGCAGATAAAAGATAAACTAGTAACGGTGACATAAAACCAAAGTGACGGTTCTACGAATTTGCGTGTGTTATTAATTTTTTGTAGAACGTTTTCAATTTTTTGTACGAGACGAAGCCACGAATAATTCCCTGAGATAACAATTTTACGTTTGAGCTAGTTGGCATAAGTTGTTTGTTTTTTTACCATGACTTTTAATAACTACTTTTTGTCGCCACCAACGAGGGGCGATAATTATAATTTTTTAAGGGCGAATAACTCATGTTTAGTGTTTATCACATTTGACTAAACAAACGCAAATTCATAAATTAACTTTACGTAGTATAGTATTCAAGCATCGATTTTGGTTTTTACATATTACTGCATTTAGTTTAGAACTAAATCTTATTTCTACCTAATTTGTGCATGCTGATTTATGCAGGAAATTAGTCTAGCGATTTGAATTTGATATATTACAAATGAATTTAATCTTGGTTATAAAACACTTTATGTCTGATTTTTAGAACAAACAAATTCACTCTCTAGTATTGGAAATATTGTTTGAAAAGTTTATTTAATTTCAATAACTGCCACCGTTTAAAGACCCTTATTAAAATTCTTAAATGTTACTTGTTTATTTCTATATGTACAAAATGTTTAATTAAAAACTTATCATAAACACTTGCGCCGCAAACAATGTAAGTATTAATTCTTCAAGTTTCTCTTGAAACTTTTATAAACCGAATGGTTATTGCGTTTATTTGTAAAATACGCGATCTTTAATTAAATTCCGTATGCGATACAGTTTTGCCCTGGATGTGGCATTCGGTTTGTGTGTGTTTTTCCGGTGTAAGTCTGCATGACACATAGATAAATTAGTTTTATTAAAGCATAATGAAAAACACCACGCAAAATTTGCGCTCGTGTCGGAAAGATATAATGAAAATGATGGGTCATGACAGTACACCAATTAGTGCGTGCGTATAGGTAAAGCAAACATACATATGCAAACACATGTACGCCACCTAAATTAAATTAAATTTCCACTTGGAACAATAATTAACGAGATAAACTACAGCGAGTCTAATTGCGCCCATAATTGGAGGACTATGGTGAATTGTGAGCGCAGATAAAACCGTATAATTGGCAACAAGCTCTAAACGAAGCAAAAGTATTTCAAAGCAGTAAAAAGCATAAGAACGGATAATGAAACATTCATAAGAAGTTACTTGAATGCGAGCCTTAATAATGAGACTTGCAGGGATCCACAACAGTTCGAAATAAACCTTCCTATTTAGAACGCGAAAAAACTGAAACACCAATGTAAATATAAATTAAATGTAATGGAATGTAATTAAAAACGAGAGAGACGTGAATTGCCAACAAGGATAAAGGAAGAAGAGAGTTTAGCAATAATTGTAATGTACACTGCGAGAGAAAGCTAGCGACTTTTGCGAGTGTTAGAAAGAGACGGAGGTGATTGGCTCGTCGGGTGCCAGTGTTTTACGTGTAAACCACTGAAGTCGCGACTAACAGCGGCGAGAGATAATTAAGCAAACAAGCTCCAAAAGCTCTCTATGCATACACTAACACCCCACACCTCTGCTGTTCCGTCAGCTGCATGTGCCCACTTTAATTTAAGCCTAGGATAAATAATTGCTACGCCCAAATTCATTATACTTAAGGGTGTGTTCGAATTTTCAAATTCTTGTTAATTACCTACTACCTACTAACTAACCCTTCCTTGCATATCCGAAAGCTCCCCGCATCGCGCCCTTCTTTAATCTAACAAACATCGAAAAACCTTGCCGATTTTGATTACTCTTTTTATAACGAGCCCATTGCTCATTAGCACTTACATTATTCTTTCGCCCTGTACACAAAACCGACCAATAAAAAAAGAACAGTTGATTATATATGTATAGTTCCTTGTTCATAATCTCACTGAATGCTTTTGAGCATGTTGTAAAATAAAAATTATAACAATTAAATACATTAATTGCTTCTTGTTTCCTATCTTTTAGATTCTTTGGCGTCCTTTCTTCCAGTCCTATCTTTACATGTTTCATCTCCAAGATTTTTATTTTCATGTTGGATTGTACTCAAAGCTACACACTTTGCACACTGCAACTTTGTGTCCATCTCGTCACTTATCCTTGTTTCCTTATTGGCGTGCCTCCCTCTGTTTAGCCCAATTGCTTACCTTTACTTAACCTCGTACCCCTTGTTCTTCGTCACTTATATTACACGAAAAATTTTAAATAAAATTTCGTTTAGTGATGGTTATTTCTAAATTGCTCGTTTGGATATTTCCTATGTGGTATCGATGGTAAATAAAAATTTAACTAACTCAACATGAGTGTTTTTCTGAGACTTTAGTAAATTCTTGAACAAAAATATAAATAACAGAAAAATAATATGCAGCGAGCCGACGATGGCCTGTGTTGTGTGGTTGGCTTTTAATTTATTCCAGTAAAGCAAATTTTCTTGAATGTTTTCCAATCATTTTTTGGCATTTTGGTAAGGGTTACAAATTGATAAATAAATGTGTTAAAAAGCAAGTCTACCATAGGACGCACACGCGCGACCACGTAGCTTGGTGTAGCTGTTACTGAATATACTTTAACTCCAACACGCCTAACAATATCTTATGAACAAGATTTAAAAAACACGTTTTAAATGCTGTTATCCACTGCATTTCGTAAAGATTACATAATAAACTCTTTACAATTGTTTTTCTTGCAATTTTAAAGTTTTGCGATTATTACATGTTTTGATCTGAACATTTACTCCCCCGATTAAACAGACTGGTGTCCCAAATAAGCGCTGTAAATTGCTGTTATTTCCTTTATTTGGTTTTTGTTAATAATAATATAATAATAAAATAAAATAAAATAAAGTAAATAAAATAGCTAACGAATATCAGCTAGAAATAGGTATCAATTGGAAAGACCAAGATACTCCCGTTTAGAAAGCCAGAACACCTAAAAGCTAAAATAGTACTAAATGATAAGACCATAGAACAGAAAACAACCTTTATTTATCTGGGATACTACGTGTCATACATAAAAAATGCCGATTTAGAAATGAAACTTAGCAGATTCCAATACACATGCGGAACGATAAGGAGAACATTTAAAAACTCGAATAAAAATGCTCTATTAAAATTATTCAAAGTAATGGCAAGACCAATGCTGCTATATGGAAGCGATTGTTGGACGCTGACGCAAATTCAAAGGATTCAAGCTGCAGAAATGAAGTTTTTAAGACCCACCCCTGGATACACGTGGAAGGACTTTACAAGGAATGAAGACATATTAGCAGAACTTGAAACGATCGGAATCTTAGAAGTAATTGACGAAAATAGACAAACTTGGCTCGACCATATCCTTAGAATGGATAACCAACGAATCCCCAGGTCCTTATATGAATACATACCCGTAGGAAGACGAAGCGTAGGCAGGCCCAGAAGAAGATGGGCAGACCAACTGACATGAAGGTGGAACAGGCCTACAAGGCCTATACCTTGACGGTGATGATGATGATGATGATGGTTTCTGTTTTTTAAGATTTGGCTCATTTAACCGAAATCGAATGTATTTAGGAAGAATCTATTCCTCATTAACTTTTTTTTTCCTTTTAGTTGGAACACTTAACCTCCATGATAAAAGAAGCGTAGTGACACATATTCATAGTCACATATATTAAAATCTTACCAATTGCCTTTATAATATACAAAGAAATTACTTTACTTGCTGGATATTACTTCCTTCTCTTCTATGTCTTAAATTTTAATTATATTTTTATAACGCAGTCCGCAGTATGCCTTTACGATAAAAAAACAGTCATTATACAATATACATGTACATAGTCCCTTGTAATTATTGATTATTCGTTGCCGCTTATTTCCCAAACTTTTTGTTTCTTTCTTTTTCTTGCTTTCATTTCTGCCCTTCTTTTGTGATATTTGTTTTCTTACGTCCCACTGAAAGCAACACACCCTCTGTACTATTGTGGGTTTTATCTCCATTTTTACTTCAGTGTGGCGCCTTATTTCAGTGCATATCTCTGTTAGATACAATTAGTTACCTTTACTCATCTTGCTACCCTTTGTCCTCGCCACTCATATTGCACTAGAATGAATTACCGTCGATAGTTACTTCTGAATCACCCGTTTGAGTACTTCCCAGTTCCCACAAGGTCCTGTCTATTAAAAATCGACAATTAAACTGCCCCTTCTTATGTTCAGAACCCTTGGTAGCTTCTTTGACAGTCTCTTGGCAGTCTATCGTGTTCTTTGTTCGTGTCAGCCAGTTTTTAATTTTCACTTTTAAGTCATTTTCACCACATTCATAACGTATGGAACATAAGGTTTGAGAAAAAGTTTTCCTTGAAATTTCTACTCGATTTTGATGTCTGATCTAGTTACCATGAAACCGGTAAACAAATCACGTTTTGTTTTTATTGGTAAACGTCAAATTTATTCAATAACTAAATTCAACATGTCGTACAAACTTGAAATTCGCAAAAGTATCTATCGCTTTGTTGGAGATCAAAATCTTAGCCAGAAAACGATTTGTAGGACAATAAGAGAATGATGATGATGATTTTATTAAAGAATTTAGGTCAGATTCATTGTTCATTCTTCCATGGTCTGAAGATTCTCCTCAATATCTTCCTCTCACATCTTCCTAAATCTTTGGCAATTTTCTCTGTTGTAGCCCATGTTCCACATGCATACCATGATATGTAATGTGTAATAATCCAGTCACTCATTAACTTTTATTACTTGTTCCTTAGAGTCTACGAATAATACCGTTGAGATAAAAGAACAGTTTTTAAAATCTACAGTCCATTAACATAAAACTTTACAGATTGTATTCATACATGATGTAAGATGAAAATACTGCGAATATTGGAAATATCAGTCAAATAAACTAATTACTAAATGATAACCTGCTTTTTTTCCTGGCATTGCCTTCTTTGGAATCTTTACTTTCACGGTCTTTTGTTACTTACTTTCTCTTCTACACTTTCTTCTGGTTTATTATCCTTCGTACAATGTCCTCTGATCATCAATCTTTGATCACTATCCGTTTCTGTTTCATCCCCTTTTTACTTCCATACTCCTGTTAATATGTCTGTACAGTTCTGTTACCTCCAACTACATACCTTTACTTCCGTTACCATCACCAACTTATTTTTAGGTATATTTTGAGTTTTTTCGTATTTGTTTGTGAAAGTCCTTTTCTTGTAACGTATTTTCTGCCAACCATTAATAACTAACCAACTGTTCCTTCTACATGATAATGCTCCAGCGCATTACTCTTTCTTCTACAATCCAACAAACCTGATAAAACCTACTAAACATTACTGTTTTTTGATTCGTTACAAATTATTCAAAATACCCTTAATATACACAGCAACAGTTAGACCTATTTACAACCACTAATAATAAAATCTCACCGATTTTTTAAACCTGGCTGTAAATTAAAAAAAAACTAGGTTGTGGAAATAGCAAAAATTTAATTTGCTCTTCTTTCTCCTATTAGAGGTCATTGCTTCCGAATTTTTTTTTATATTTTTCTGTTCCTTCCACTGTTTCACCCCTATTTCATTTTTCTTCACTTCACTACGTCAATACATGAAATCGCTCAATTTGTTTACCAATGCTTTTCCTCCAAACCCTCAGCCCTGACGTCTTGATTATGATAAAATCCTTCTGAGTAGGTCTCAGAGTGCCCTATCTCGCAAAAACCAAAATCTAACTACAACTTTCTTGTATCTGAAAATGCACGTCTATAGCCCATTATGAATTTTTTCTGACAAGATCATCCCTCATTTAATCTTTCGCTTTCAAAGTATTCACAAAATATAAAATGACGGTAATGCATTTACCCTTTTACAAAAATAAAACGTCGCTGATTCGTATATGTGTTAACACATAAAAAAATTCTAAGTTTGTCGTCAATAACGATATACTAATTAATTATTCGAAACAATACTAATAATTGCAATAGTTTTTTGGTTCTCTATGCGCTTTTCACCATACTAGCTGTCATTTTCCAAAACAGTATAAGCATTTCTAATTAGGGAAACAGCACACTAGATGATGGTTTTGAATTTGGTCCAGGTTTTCTATTCCAGAACTTCCAATAACGGCGAATTTAAGAACTTAATTCACTCAATTATTAAAGGTGTATTGGTTAAATGGTTAGGATGGGCAGCCTTCGGAAGACTCAGATATGGTTTAACGAGTAACCTACAAATGAGCCTAAAGAGGAAAGTGTGTGACCAGTGTGTCCTGCCTACCCTGACGTACGGAGCCGAAACTCTTACGCTAACAAAAACATCTATAAGAAAGCTCCAAGTTACCCAAAGAAAAATGGAAAGATCTATGATCGGCATCAAATTGAGAGATCATGTACGAAACACAGAAATACGCAAAAGAACTGGAGCTAGCGGCATTATCGAGCAAATAACAAGGCTGAAATGGAATTGGGCAGGACACATCGCGAGACTGCCAGACTCCAGATGGACGAAGAGGATAATCGAGTGGAGACCCCGCACAGACAGACGAAACAAAGGTAGACCCCTTACACGGTGGAGCGATGATGTCAAAAGACTGGCAGACCATTGGATGAGAGACGCACAGGATCGATCTAGGTGGAAACAATTAAGGAAGGCCTATGTTCAACGGTGGACTCAAATACAGGCTGGATGATGAAGATGATGATGATGATGATGATTGGTTAAAGTGCGTTTGTGAATGTGCTTAGAATTATATCCTTTATATCTACTGTCAAAATTACTAATGGTCTGACCTATACACACAGAATTACACTGTGAACAATTTAATTTGCAAATAACTATAATTGTGAGGCGCTACGTCCCATGAAGGAGTTTGACCTGCAAGGCGGAGGTAAGCAAATCAATAATCATATCTTTTGCATTGAATGGTATTGAAGGTGTTTGTTATTGCTTTAAAAGTCAATTTGAATGTGCTTGTTGTCATTATAATTTTAGCAATTTTCATTGATATATGGCCAAAATATGAAATTAAAATATATTTAAACATTTTCACTATGATCTTCTGAATACTTCCTGAATTCTCAAGTTATAATCTTTCTGTTTATCTAGCATGTCAACATATGGAGTTGTAGCCAATATATACGCAATTGTTTTAATAATACAAGTCAATTTCTTATCAATATTTACAAAAATGTGTTCCCGTCTATCAAAACTACAAAAATTTTTAGTTGGCTAAGACTAAACTTTCGCATCCATTTTAGGTTCAGACTTTATTTTACGTGGAATGTCCTTGTGTGTACTTTTTATAACGCACTGTCTATCAAAAATTCAAACCGTGCGCAGAAAACCGTAATTATGTAAATAGAAAATAAACACACACGGAAATTCAAATTAGGCAACTAACGCATTAAAATAAGTTTGCAAGCCGTAAGTATTTATAAATATTTTTTCCGTCTAAACGTTTTCTAACTACATCCTGTGTAGGGTAACGCAACTAACAATTTTAATGCTAATCCGCAGTCACGCAATTACCATAAGTCAATATTTATGCCTTTGAGATTAACATAATAATGCGTTCATTAGAATATAATTACTTTTTAGAAACAGAGCAGTTTACACACTGTTTTCTTTTCTCTGGCTTAGAAAGGAAACCAGGGGAAAGCGGCAGAAGCAGAAAATTAATGATTAATTGAATTAGCTCGGGCGGTTCTTCTCTTCTCCCTGTTGCTCGGCCGAAAAAATTACTATAAATATCCAATTTTTCAATTTCAGATTTTAATGTAGATTTGTATGAAAATCCATTCCAGTGTAAACAACATGCAAATTGGTAAAAACGGAAGTTAATAGAATACAAACATCACAAAGAAATTTATAGCCTGCTCGGGAGAACGGTTCAAAAATTGCTTTTGTACTATGCAAAATAAACTTGATTTGAATGGGATTTCATTTAAAAATACAATTAAACTAAAGTTAGAAAAGTTAATTACGTACACAGTAAAAAATGAGTTTAATCGTTTGCTCTCTTTTCCGCCATTCCTAATATTCACGGGAAAATGGAAAAGTTTGCACAGTACACGCTCCAAAACAAATGTTATTTTAAAATTATGATACTGAATATGATATTTTTGCTACGATAAGATGGTAACTTTCCTTTGTAATGAATACAGTGCTTTTCATAATTCTAATTAAAAATATTTATTATAGGAAACTGCTAACCCTCAAAAATGTTTTTTTTTTGGGAGAGAAATTTAATATCCTCTTGCCGTAAATTACCTACTGTAATTATTTATGCAAGTAATTATGGTATAATTTTACTGCTGGTTCGCATAAATATATTTAAATACGTTATACTCTAATCCAGTGGTTTTCAAGGCTTTTTTTATTTCAGCATATACTCAGTGAAAATGAAAATCGCAACACCAAGAAAGGGTAGGAATTTTTTGAACAAACTTGACAGAAACGTGTAACTACTAAAAGGTAGCAATTGATGAAAATTATAAAGGAAAAAAACAAAATATAAACATAATTTTTATTAATAGTGGGTTGGTCCCCCCCCTAGTGGTTACACACTCCTCCACTCTTCGTGGCAACGATTCTAGCAGATGATCGATTTCCTCTTGAGGCATTGTGTCCCAAGCAATATTCCTGCGGTAGAGCTTGTAGCGTCTGCGGAGGATGCAGGAAGTTCCTCAGTCTTCTCCCCATAATGTCCCAAACATGCTCGATGAGCGAAAGATCGGGACAGATTGACATTATCCTCTTTAAATCGGACCATAGAACGTCTTGCAATATGGGGACGGGCATTATCCTGCTGGAAAAGTGGGTCTTCCAACTGCTGAAGAAATGGAAGAATATGGGTTTCTGCCACCTCATCCACATATCACTGGGCGTTCATATAGCCTCGGATGAATAACAAACGGGACCTACTCCCATAAGTTACAACACCCCATACCATAATCCCCACAGTTTGGTGCACATGCCTCGCTACAGAAAATTCAACATTGCGACGTTCCCCACGTGTTCGTCTGACCCTCATACGGCCATCATGCATCCCCAAACAGAATCGGGATTCATCACTGGACACCACCCTATGCCACTCTTCCAGTGCAGTCGCAACCTACACCACTCCAAACGTTGCTGTAGGTGTTGAGCCGTTAGTGGTAGCACAAAATGTGGCCGATAAGATTGCAAGCCGAAAGCTCTGATTCTGCGGTAAACCGCTCGAAGGGTTACAAGACGACTTTCGTTAGCTAACCATTGATCGGCAATTGATCTGGTACTGAAGAATCGGTTTCTTGTTGTCATAAGTGGAAGATGGCGGTCCTGCACCACATTTGTTCTTCTTCGGCCCCCGGTTCCTCTTCTGCGACGTTCCTGACCCTCCCTAGTCCATGCCTGATAGCAGCGCATGATAGTGGATTGGTTCCGGTTAAGGCGATTTGCAATTTCTCTAAACGAAAAACCACCTTCGCGCAAACCATCAATACGACATCTGTCGAATTCGCTTAATTGGCGAATTGGCGGTAATTTCCACGTTAGCGCGCTCTAGGCATGATCACACCCCCAAAACAAACGAACAAAAGTGAAAACAATAAAGAACTGAACAAAATCTCGCAAAACATACACTTGATAAAATTGTTCGAAAAAACTGAAAGAAGTGTCAGATAAGCCATTATCACTTGATCCATATCAATGAAATTTTAATCAATTGCTACCTTTTAGTAGTTAAATGTTTCTGCCATGTCTGGTCAAAAAATGCCTATCCCTTCTAGGTGTTGCGATTTCCATGTCAACGAGTATACTTGTATTTTATAAAATTCTACACCACAATCCAAGTTGTACAATTGGAGACAATAATTTTACGGTAGAAACATAAAGGATTCAAAACATAGGAAAATTTCAATTGTAAACGAACTAAGCAGCGACTGGAACATATACTCCCCCCCCCCCAAACTACGGCGGACGCTTAACATAACCTCCCAATTAGAAGAAAATTTAATCCTGCACTAAACTTTAACTAGCATAACTTCACTGTAAATTTTAACGGTAACAATATCCTAAGGAAGCCTCAAAAATGTAGGACGAAATAACCGATTATTATCATAACCCTCCTAATTGAGTTAAATATACAAATTTGCATAAAATAACTATGAAAATACACCGCTACTAATAGCGCAGTTGATGCCAGTTCTACTTTTAAGAAAAAATACGTCGGTAATAATCAAAAAACGCTCTCCGATTAGGACATCAAACGAGTTCAAGCCAAACTGGAATGGTTTGACCGTAGTCAACAGCAACCAATATCAGGCCGAAGTCTTCGCCGGAAAATTTTATACCAACAAGATTAGATAAGTTATTCGGATGCGGCTGGCCCAACCAGTTATTGTGGATTATATCTCATTTCTCCTTTATACCATTGGTTTCGCTTCTACTTGTAACTTCACAAAGAGGGAGCTCCTTATGATGATATCCGTCTCAATTTTCACAACGGATGGATTTTTTCTGTTGCAAAGGACTTTTGAGCAGATGCCAAAAGAAAAGTCACTTGCAATCTTCTGACAGTCAGAATTTTCGAGCAAAAATGGAACAGCCCCCGTCGCTGATTCAACATTACCCCAAGTCCTTTAGTTCCAGAGCTTACCTCGTATATGAATGAAGCAATCGATTGTAATTTCATACTAATCGCAATAGAATGAATACATAAAGAGCCATTTCGATAGTTGTATAAATAATGTACGCTTTTGATTCAAAATATTTGATTCATTCTCTGTAATTTACTCTGCTTATAGTAAGCTACAACATTTTGTCTATAATGTTGTACATTTGGTTTTCTATATTTTTTGATTATTATTTTATGATTTCTAGGACGAAAGGGCAAACTCCTGCGACCTACCGCGGCAGCCCAAATTTTTTGATCTACTACTTATAATGTAAGCAATTAGACGTGTTATTGTTGTTTTTGATTCAATCAAATCTAGGACGCGATTTTCCAAGCTGAGGCCATATTTGACCCGTGGTGCACCCTATGAACTTTGCCTATCGGCTACAATTACGAAATCGGCTCGTAACATTTGGTGGAGGCGTCAGATTACCTAATATTCGAAATATCGCATGGTATGTTAAACCTTCTACATTATCAATTCTGTGGCTTATGTTTCACAAATGTATGTTTCCTATGAAACATTTACTTCTGCAGCAATATTTCACAATCTCATTGTTAATTATTCATTGTGTATATAATAAAAGCATTCATTATAAAATTATTAAGTGCGAAAAGAGTTTGAACTAAACACAGCACTGCTTTATTACTCGCTGATCATCGGAGCAAACTAGAACGATAATTCAGGTTAGACGTCAGTGCAAAATGTGTATTTATAAGTTACGCACGCACATTTAATTGTTGTTTCTTAAACCCAACATAAACTAATACAATCAAGCGTTCTTGATTTTACGTTTTAAAAAGCAGTTGCTAATTTGTTGCAGGAAAACATTATTTTCAGTTCGATCGTTTGCAACATCGTGTATATAAAAGCAAAAGAATCTAAAAGCCCAGGAAACGGAAAGTAGCAGAAGTATTCTTTCGCATTAGTAAGGTTATGCCTAAGTTTTACCGTGTCACATTTTCATTCACTTAAGTCATTTGGTGCCTTGAGAACATTGGTGACGTAGCTCCGTATTCCCCAGAACAGCGTTAATTCTGTAAATTTAAAAATATGAAAATTTTTTTAGGGAAATTTGGCGAAAACGAAAACTGATTTTTGGAATAATCAGAAATATACCTGTTCATTATATACAGTATGATTAACAAACTTTTTGGTAAAGATTTTGCTGTGGAGAATAAAACGTATATCTTTACGTAAGCCGTACTGTTTATAACAAGTACTACAATTCTTAACAGTTATCAAAGTTTATTTCAGTTGCTGCAGTGGTTTTCAGACTTAAAACAAAATATTTATTTCTGTTTTTACAGCTTTTTAAACACCCGGTTACCGTGAGCGTTTCCACTGCTTCATTAATCCGGAATTTGTAAATTCTTTAAAGAGTTTCAATAATCAGTGTAGTTAAGCTATCTTGAAATATCTAGCTATCACGACTTGGAAATTTTTGTTTCAAATGAGCGGCGAATATATTAAAAATGCACGTGACACATACGTTACGGTTTTCCCCACATCAAAATTTTGTTTTCCAATAGCAGAACACGAAGAAGAAGAATCGTACGGTTTTACAGATTCAGAAATTTTGTTACAGATGATCTATCTTATACAGTTAGTCTAAATATAGTGATAATGTATTGAAAGCAAGTTTTAAAATAAAAGGAACTGTGTGGTATGCGCAGTTTGCATTTTCTTAAATCTATCCAGTTGTTATTTAATTATTTATTTAGATTGAATAAAGTTAGATTTTCAAAAATGTGGTTATTGACGCCAATTTAGTGATAACTAGGCCCCTTAAGATTGCTCATGCAGCTCTATTTATCAAACATTTTGTAAGGCCCCACAGATAATAAAACAACTGTAGCATTTCAACTCAACTTTCTTCCTCTTCTTTGAATGCTTTGTGTCTTACGAGACGAGAGGGATCTTCTCCCCCATGCCTGGGTTGCGCGTTTTAACGAACCACAGGCGTATGGGACCTACAGCTTAACGTGGGCTCCGCGCCACGGGAGGAGCAAACACTTCTACTCCAGAGATGGCAGAATAGTTCTCTGGTTTGTACTGCTTTGCTAGGGAGAACGGCCGTTAAAAATCCGGTGTTTCAGTACTGGGAACTAAATCCCAGAGCTTCAGCATAGAAGTCTAACCTCTAGCCCACGCCGCCTACTTTAATAACTATTAAATAATTGTAATAAATGTGAAGTACTAAGCTTCCGCAGTTTGAGTCTAATGAAATCATCTTTTCGGACTTATACCGCGTCGTCGTAGAATTGATTAGGCTGACGTTTCGCTAACCGTTGCAGATAGCATTATCACACTTGCAACGGTTAAAGAAACGTCAACCGTAATAAATTCTAGAAAGAGATGAATTCAATTGTAATAAATGTTGACTTGTGGCTTATGTAAAGATATTATGATTTGTTTCCCACCGCCAACCTCTATCGAAACTTTTGTTGTACCTTAGAAAGACCTAGTACATTACATGGGCGTCCAATTTACAGTAAAATTGACAGCAGAAGGCGGCTACATATTTTTTTTAAACGCAGGATAGGCTTAAGAAACGTGTTTAAAGCGATTGAATGTAAAAACAAACATTTAGGCGGGTCCGATCTTATAATTTAACAAGGATCTCGATGTTTAGTGTACATGTCGAGTCTGCTTAGACAATTAGCAATAAATATTTATAGAAATGTAGGCACCGATTTTGCTTACTAATTCCCACAAGCACTTTCTACGAATAGTTCAAGTGTTAAATCTATATAGTTTAAAACTTTAATAACATAAAGCTAGCATGACGTGAATATGGGATTCAATTCATCATGTAGGCAGCTGCATTGTAAATTGCCCTATGCAAACACAGGTCAGCGGGTTGCTTGGCATGCATAATGTCATAGTGGAAAACAAGAAGTGAACTATTGGTCACCGGCATACACGACTCCACTACGTCTTTCAAAACGTTACCATTCATTATTCAGGCCGTTTGAATTTCCACAAAAGCCATTTCGAATACTTGGTTGAACCGCAATTGTAAATGAATAAACCCACCGTGTTACACAACTCAAGTGCTCGGTTATTTCACGTGTTCTTGGAATGGCAGCCAAAATAAACACTCTAATTGTTTGAAGGAGTATTCACAGTCAAACACAAAAGTTATATAAGCTCACTACGCTATTTTCCTTGTAAATCCGCCGAAGATTTGCGGCAAGGCACTTTAGAGCTACACAACGCCAGCAAAAAAGTATAAGAATCGCTTCCCCATTTCGCGTTTCTTACACGCGAAACGTCAATGAAATGAAGACGCGGAACACAAACACTACCACATTTTCCTCGGAAAAAATTAGTTTTAGAAAGCTACGAACCTTCACAAATACGAGATGACAGTGGCGTAATCTGCTTGATATGCGTTAAAAAATGAATGAATTTACAAACGATTTGTTTATTCCTAGAGTGTTTTCTTTTTGGTTTTCTTGTTAAATGTATAAGTAAATGAACAAACCTTTCCTTAGTAAAAATGAATGTATTTGTCAAAGTAGAATGCACGGAACTAAATTTTCATTTTATACTTCATTATCAAAAGAATCGATATATGCAACAACACAAGCGGAAGAGAATGGCAGTTTTACGCGATGGAACATTCAGGAAGTTTGAGTTTTCTTAATTAATTAATATTTGTGTTAGCTTAGAACTCCTCACTGTGGAAAACAACATAAAATTATCTTGTAAATTTAATGTATGTGGAAAGAGACACTTAACCCCTATTCACGAATTACGATATTGGAATTAAAACGCTGGGAATTTGTGTTCACCAATGAAATACAAAATATATCAAATTTTAATACATTCGACATCACTGCAACATTACGACAACCAATAAAAAAGTTTTTCAACTAATCCGACTTGGCAATTCAAAATTCAATGTAAGCGTTTACAGCTGCAGATCATTACCATATATCCCTTTCCACGCCATTTGCAAGGCTTAGGACCATCTACCTGAATTGCAACCAATATAAAAGACAATACGTTTAGTATGCCAAAAAAATAAATTTATTGCAAATTAGAAAAATATTAAGAAGGGTTACAATTAGGTGCACATACATCATAGGCGTAGGTTGATTTTACCGTAATTTTGCATTGCTTTTAGCAATTCTGTAACATCATTTCTTAAGATTTATTCAAAAATTATTTCTGCTCCTTCCAATTTTAGATCTGCTGTCTACTATTAAAAAAAAAACGCAACAGGAAAAGTCGCTTGTAAACATATATTTAGTGACAATACGAAACACTTCTATTTATTTGGTCACTTTTTTTATTATTTAATGGTAAGCACCTTGTAAAATAAATGGTCAAAGTAGCAAGTTTTAGTCAGTGTAAATAATGAAGGGTAAGTGTCAAATAGCACTTTGCCAGTACAATTTTCTTTCTTGATCAATAAAATTAAAAGTTTTGGGCAGTATAAATAATACAATTACAGTAACTTTTTTATTCTGTACTCATTATTGGTTAGTATTTCTGTCTTCAGCAACATTCTTACTGTAAAAGAAAAAATATGAATACGTGTACAAAAAACTGGTCTCTTTTATTTATCTCTTCATCAGAAATAATACAGTTGAGTATCGCTTCAAGAGAAGCGGTAAATTAGAAACACTTTTGCAAAAAATAGTACCAATAATATGGCTAACTTCAGCTTCGTGTTCTACACCTTTTTTACAGAAACCTACTATGCATTGTCGTTGGCTAACGAGAGTATATGAGGGGGCTGAAGTAAGAGGATTTCATTTCTTAGAAGGAAACGTAAATTGTAAGCAGTACTACCCGCTTTGAAACATTTACCACAGCCTAGCTCATTCCCTTGCTTTGATATGCAGCTTACGTTTTTATGCAAAATAGAAACACCGGAATTCCAGTATGAAGTAACCTCGGAAGGACGCCGTTAGCTGCATTCCTCGATCATGCACTCTCGTCGACGACAATAAATGATCTTTGCATTTAAGAAGTGTTTACAATAAATGTGTCAAATACACATTTGTGTTCTCAGAGCTCAAAACCGGATATTTTTATCTAAACATTGGATTGGATTGTCGCAGAACTAAGAAAAAATATAAAATCTGTTTAAAAATAAATTCCAAATACTGAAACAAGTGAAATTATTTCTATCTAATAAGATCCAATCAGCCATGGAATTACCTCCATGTAATTTACGCCAATGATTATATTTCAAATATTTTCGTACAAAATTAAATCATTATTGGTAGCATTTCTAAAATATAACCCTAAGATGAAAGTGTTATATTTTTTATTCAAAAATATATAGCGCAGGAAAACTATTTTAGAAATAATTTGGCAATTTCAGCGTGGTAAACAATTCATAACATAATGCACCTAGAACTAGTATGTAAACTTATTTATTAAATAAGTGGTGGTTAATTTTATCATTGCTGATTGATTTTTGATTAGGAGAGATCTAGGATGCGGTTTTCCAAGAATTTTTCTGCACTCAGGCCATATTTGGCCCATTGTACACCCTAAATATGAATTTTGTCTATCTGAGGTAATTACAACCCCAGTATTATACTATTTCTACTACTACTACTACTACTACTACTGTATTAAATTAAGTAATACATATTTCACGACAACTTTCTGATACGTAGGAAAAAATAATAACAGGAACTGACGCTAGGAAAATGTTCTTGTGTAGTTTTTTCTTATTCTGAAATGGAATGGTTGAAAATGACTTTATACCCAATACACTCAGTATGTTTTGGATATTATAAATAAAAAGTTTAAAAATTCGGAAACAAACTGCCGAATAATAGGCACATCTAAAATATAGCCCTAAGATGAAAGTGTTCTATTTCTTATTCATAAATATAGAGGGCAGGAACACTATTTTTAGGAATACTCTGTCAAATTGAGGGTGGTAAACAATTCATAACATAATGCACCTAGTAGAACTAGTATGTAAACTTATTTATTAAATAAACGGTTTTGAATTTATACTATTGCTGGTTAGTTTTTGATTGGGAGAGATCTTCGACGCGGTTTTCCAAGAATTTCTTTGCACTCAGGCCATATTTGGCCCATTGTACAGCCTAAATATGAATTTTGCCTATCTGAGGTAGTTCCAACCCCAATATTATACTATTTCTACTACTACTACTGTATTAAATTATATAAGTAATATATATATACACTCGTATATCACAACTTTCTAATACCAAGGAAAAATTATTAACAGAAACTGATGCTAGCAAATGCTCTTGTGAAGTTTTTTCTAATTCTAGAATTGTATAATTGAAAATAACTTCATATCCAATACACTCAGTATGTTTTGGATATATAAATAAAAAGTATAAGAATTCGGAAACAAACTGTTGACTAATAGGCGTCTGAATATTATTTAACAGATACCAACTGGAAATTTACAAAATTATGTATTTACACCAACGAAATATCAAAATATAATGCTACAGCAAAATTTCAAAACCGTTAAGGAAATAATTTACAGTAAAAAATAAAATAAATATCAATTTCCCAAATAAGTATATCCAAAACAACAACTATCATTGCAAAAATAATGTATCATTTGCTTATTTAATTTTCTTTGGATTTAATTCTACAAAGTATTTTTTCCAACTACCAATAATGTATCATCGAACAACATAGTTGTTAATGTCATTGTACTCCAAATTATATTTTAGTGTACACAGACAGTGTAAGAGGGTCACAAAACCATACAGGAAGGTCAATCACTGCAATGACGGAGCGTGTGAGGACCTACTACAATATGAGGAAATTATGTTTTATGAGATAGCTAACGAACAATTAAAATGCTAATAACAGAGATAACAAGTCTAAGCTGGAACAACAGGATAGCCGAACCATTATGATACAGAATTATGTAGCGTTAAGTCAATATCATAGACGCAAAAATATAATATGTAACAAGTGTTTAAAAATTTCTCAGAATAAAGTAATTTCTGTAAAACCACAGTGATAACAATAATCTTCTAACCTATTTCCGTGCAATCCAATGAACCCTGGGAAGTGGAATTTACCAAAACCACGTTTTTCACAGAAATATCCGATGAAATTTGAATATTTATATCACATACCCTTATGTGTCTATGATAAAATATTCAGTTACAAGAATGAACTTTACTGATAATGGAAATTAAATATTTCTATTATGACTCTTCGCAATATCTACATTTCAAACAACAATATGCTGCAATGAAATATCAAAAGTTCATTGTTATATCTAACAACACATTTACTTTCATTCAAATATTGAATTCTCAATATTTATGTAAATAAATTAAACAGCTAGCCTGTGTAGCTCAAAAACAATATTAGTCAGTATAAACAGATGTGATTGCTAGAATACAACATGCATGTAAAATTGAATATTGTGATGTTCAATAAAAATACTAATAATGTAATAATGCCTGTCGATTATAATCCGTTCGTGCTGAACCTATAAATAACAAATTTAGTAATAATCAGTATCTCAATAAACAATATAAAATGCAATGTATTCTGCAGTAGATCGTGGGCTTGATGGTTTGTTTGTAAAATCAATTAATTTTTTCTTCCTTATTTTACCTTGCGTTCACCTCTGGTTAGTTGTTAGCGTAACCACGTAGGTGCGGCTTTCCTTGCACATGTGCCTCTGCATTAGCTTAACAAGCTTGAAATTTAACACTTCTTAGCAATATCGTATGCACATGTAGCCAACACACACGCTGTGAGTGCGTTTGAGCACGCAAATTAATTAGGGAAACCTGGTATAAATGCTGGATTTTATTATTCTTGCACGCCGTATTAATACGTAATACATGTAATAATATGATGCCGTAGTATACATTACTAAAACCACCAAGGAGGTAACTGAGCGGGTTTGCATTCAGGAATTCAAAAACTAATTTATTCTTTCCATCATTACGCGTTATCGTTTAATTAATTATTTCCAGGGAGCCATAATACTATTACTACAAGCTTTAATAACTAAACGCGTAATTAATAAATACATTATTTATTGGATTAGCCATAATTATGTAGAATAAATCTGGATAATTATTTAACGCCCATATCGAGTATACAATTAGAAACTCGGCATGATGCCATTTCATCTAAATAATTTTAAAGTCCACGCTAATGGAAAGTAACATAAAATACATTAATTGCGTCTATTGACTCGACCGTAAGGCACGCAACAAAAACGAATAGGTCAAACGGAAGAAAAAACTATTTAAATTTTAACAGATATTAAATAAATCAGTTCTTAGTCAAGTCAGTAAGGGTTACCGCATGCGATTCGGAAATTGATAGAAAACAGATCAGTTTTCCAATTTAGATTCTTCGTAAAAATTGAATAATAGAAACCGTATAGTTATATTATAAAATCCCATAACCAAATATCAATATTTGTTTTAAACAATACACGAATTCATATAACAAAGTTCTTCACAGAATAATGTAATATATTTATCATTTTTATGATCATAATTAAATAAGCACAAATGATAATGGGCACTCTACATTCTCCCCTGGTACCACCATTATTAGTCTCAACGATACCCTATCGCTTATCGCTTTCCTAGTTACTCAACACAAAAAAATATTGCAGTACCAGAACGAAGATAAATATGCACACAGATTTTAAAGAAGTTCTCCAGTTTATTTCTCCTTAACTTTTTCTTGAGTGTTTAACATCTTCTTCATTATTACTTAAAATCTGTTGAGTGGTAAAAGAACAGTTTGAATGGATCAAAAACGACCATATTAGATGTGAATAGTACAGTAGAAATTTCGACTACATCTCTCTTCAAAACCCAAAAAATCGTGGACTAACATAGAAATACCTACAAATCCCATATATGCTTATGTTAATCCAGAAATCCCTACAACAACCAAAAAATCCCAACAAACACCACGAAGGTTCATACACTAACCAAAATAATGATATCCATAAAATCCAGAAATTCCGACAAACATTCCGAAATCTCTAGATAAACTCAAAAATCCCACCAGAAGGCCGGACATCTCTCAAAACCCGCACATCCCAACAAACGCTAAGAAATCGCTGCACGAACCAATAAATTTTCCGAAACATCCTGAATGTAACAGCAAAAAGTATCCAGAAAATTCAAAGAGCAACAAAATCATTGAAACCTCTACAAAAATTCAATAATCCCGAAATACTGGAGGGTTTGGAAGGGGTGGGTTTTGCTCTATATTATATATTCATACTCTGTTTGGTGTTGGTTTTA
>JABXWE010024792.1:0-39562 GCA_014611495.1 Limonius californicus | reverse complement strand
CTCGGATAGGAAGTAAAATCGTAGGCCCCGTGTCCAAGTGTTGTTGGGCACGTCAAAAGAACCCTCAAACAGGCTAAATTTTCAGGTGTGGTAGGATCGCTCCCTGACGTCGGTGGTTAGCCATAGTAGCAGAAATAGGCCGACGTTAAATAAAATAAACAAACAAACAAACAACTCTCTACACTACTGCACATTTTTAAAATTCTGGTATCCAAGGAAATTGTATTTTAGAAGCTAAAATTGTTAACTCTGAAGTACTATAACATGTATTTAGTGGTACCATTGTGAATGATCAAAATTACTTCCTGTTAATGGGATTAAAAATCTGGATAATTAATGTTTTTAAATGTAGTAACAATTTGAAATTGGCAGACTTCGGAAGTAGTCGAAACTGCGAAATCTATAAAGTTTAATTTATTCCAAACAATTTTTGTAAAAGAGCCATGCGTCTCCCCACCAATCTCCAGTAACAAATTTCGAACATTCTTTAAAGGAAATTATTCTGTGAATTTAGATAATTTTTTGTCGGTACAGGGTAATCAAATAATGCCATAGAAATCTAAACACTGTCAAATGTATTTTTAGACACTTCATCGGGATTACTAATTTTTAAATATGAAATTGATACTGATATCGATACCAATGGATAAAATTAGTATTCAAAATCAATAATCACATTATTCTGTTTATGTTCAACAACTTGTTCTATCGTAATTATGCAAATTAGAGACATTTGATATCAAATTTCAATATCTTCAAGACCTGATCTCATAGTTTTTTGTATTTTTTTATAATACTTGCTTAACAAGGTATCGTTCAGTTGAATTACTATTATCTGTCCGCACTGTGTATATATTTATTAATATTAAAGTAGTCACGTTTTAAAGATATTATAGATCTTTGGAACAACAATAATTACAGATTTTTAATATTACTAATGGAAGAAACGTTTTTGTTTCTCCTGATTTAATATCTCTAGTAGCCTTTCCTGTACGTATTTTATATTCTTTTATCTAGTGTTACGAAATTAACGGCTTTTAAAAGTTTTGTTTCCTCGTTTTTGTATCTTCTTAGTTTTCTTCATCTTCTCTTTCGCATCCTTCGCCTTCTTCTTCTTCTCCTTCTTATTCGTGTTCTTTTTCCTCGTCTAATTCTTCTTTTATTAGGACATTGTTCTGTTTTTGTGCTTTTTTGTTTATTTATTTTTCCTTTTATCTTTTTCGTTTTCTTCTTCTTCGTTTCCTTCTTCATCTTCTTTTCCTTCTCCGCCTTCTTAATCTTTTTCTTCGTTTTATTCTTCTTCTTTTATTATCCTTCTGTTTTTATGCTTTTATTACGTATCTCTTTTATAATCGGTTTTCTCAAATAGAATTATGTGAATTAATTTAATTAAGTGTATTATACAGTACAATATCTTGTAAAAAGTAATCTTAAATAATTTGCATGTTACTTTTCACCGGGAACTTTTTGTCCAGGGCTTCTTCGCACGGAGACTTTTTATTTAAGGATAAGTCCACAAATTACTATCGAAACTATGCTTACAATACACATTAATTTCAAAAATTAAACAAAACGTGGCCTTTTTACATTCCTGTATTATCTGAGTGTACAGCTTACCGACAAGTTTAAAAGCGACGGCATTGTCAGTTTTCTCTAATAAAATTCTGTCAATAATTGGAACGAGTGCCAAAGACAGATATTAATTAATTTTAGTGTAAAAAATGTCGAAGTTGATTGTTTTGGTATCACTATATTCGCACAACATAATTGGAATTAAATTAATATTTATGCCATAAATTAGTTTGTACTGAAATGGGTTTCCTATATTTTTTTAGACATGCAGTGATTGTAATTTTATAATTGGATACAGTCGATACAGATAGTCGGTATTATTTCCAAACGATAAACTTTTAAATTACACACAATTATGGATAATTTGCACAAAATGCAATTTATCCCACTCGTTTGCGTGTGAATCACGGTAATTTCCCGTGGATTGAGATGAGATTTACTTGTTATAACGAAAATATATTGATTTTAAGTTTAATTATGCTACAAATTTGCAAACAATTCGCACTTCCTACTGTTTAACCAAGACTGTTTTACAGATACGGAAACCCGACCAAAATATTTTATTACGTCATTAATATTTTCATATTTTGTAGGAAAACACAAAAGGTTTTTTATGGTTGCTTCAAAAATTATTGCAAGGTTTAGATTTTTACCCTTAGTTCGGTGTATTCACCTCAAGTGCAATTTACAGTCTAAATTGGTTTAAAAATGGTGAAAGTGTAGAAAGTATGGATGTGGTCGATTAAACACGGCTAGGGCTGTGTGTATGGATTAATTGGATTCGATATATTTATTTGAATAATAGTTTAATCGATTATCCTCAATCCTTATTAATTGATTTTCTAAGTATTTCATTAATCGATTATACTATTAATCAAGTATCCTATTAATCGAATATCCCATTAATCGAGTATCCCGTTAATCGATTATCCTATTAATCGATCATCCGAGTAATCGATTATCCTTTTAATTGAGTATCATATTAATCGATTATCCGATTAATCGATTATCCGAGTAATCGATTATCCTATTAATTGAATATCATATTAATCGATTACCCCATTAATCGATTATCACATTAATCAAGTATCCCATTAATCGATTATCAGATCTACCGTTGATTCTACAATGATTCGATTTATCAATTAGGAATCCGATTATACGAATATCCGATTTATAAAACTTTTACATGTTTTTAATAACTAATACATGTAATATATATTCGATTATTTGCAATAAGAATGTACCATTCGACTGTATTAACTTGTAATAAAAGTTTGTCAGATTTGTTTGTATTATACTGAGTATTCGGTAATAGCTGGCTTTTCCTCAATTTGTCCTTGCAAAATTTCATTTAATAAGAAGGCACTCTGTCTGCTAGGGCTAACGCGTTTATGTGTTTGTTTATATTCACAATCAGTTGGCAAAGCAATTTTGTAATACACTATTCTTGATTATAATGCTTATAATATAATAACGCATATTAACCGGTCTTTCTATTAACTTTTTAAATAATTGATTGATCGCTATGTAATTAATGGATTAATCTATTATCCGTTTAATCGGTTTAATAGTTGTAATCTGTTTTTGTATTTAACTAATCGCACAACCCTAAACACGGCCGTTAGGCTTGTGGGATATTTGGAAGAGAGAACGATTAGAGGCAGAGACATTCAGACGCGAACGCGTTTCATGAGTTCTTCTCTTCTTCGAGTGCTTTATCTCTTACGAGACGTAGCGATCTTCTGTCTTATGCATGTGTTGCGCTTTTTAAAGTGCTACGTACGTAGAGCGCGGACAGCTTAACGTAGGCTCTCAACCACGGGCAGTGTAAACACTTCTACTCCAGAGAAGATATACTAGGAAGAATACCTCGTTGGTTTGCTATTGCCTTGCGAGGGAGAACGCCCGTTAAAAACCTAATGTTCAAATACTGGGAATTGAACCCAGGACCTTCAGCATAATTTAGAAGTCCAACGCGCTAACCTTTAACCAATGTACAATTGGGACAAATCTTGTTTATATATCAAAAGTACATAATTTTGTTAAATACATAATTAAATATTTAACCAGTAGTACGTAGACGGGCGTGGGCTAGAGGCTAGCGCGTTAGACTTCTAAGTCGAAACTCTGTGATTCAATTTCCAGTAGCGGAACATCGGATTTTAACGGCCGTTCTCCCTCCTAATGCAATGGCAACCCAGCGAGGTATTCTGCCTAGTAAATCGTCTTTGGAGTAGTTGTGTTTATACTGGTTCGGAGCCCATGTTAAGTTGTAGGTCCTCTGTGTCTGTGGTATTACGCCGCGCAGCACAGGCATAGGAGAGAAAATCGCTACGCCTCGTAAGAGGAGAGCTCATTGTATTTACATTTTAAAGTATGGTAAATGTTATATAGCTTCGATTGTATTTCCTTTTTCAATTTCTTCCACTATGGCAAAAAAATTAAATGCGATATAAGATTTGCTACATCACGTGCTTAGGTGCTTGATTGCCAGCCGAATTTTCACACGCGGTAGAGCATTTTTGAAGTTCAGGTGATCCCCGCATGGCGCCACTTAACGCGGGAATATTTAAAAAATGCTGTAGTGACATCATAGCTTGCTTGTTAAAATCTTGCATAAGAATTTTTTAAGTTATATTTTGCTATTAGCATGTTTTTTAGCTGTTTGGTAAAATTGCTTGGTTGTTTTGATTTTTAAACCATATGTTTTTTATTCGCATTGTTATTCTATTTGCGTTGCTACAGAAAGTGTGGGTACCTTGAAATTTTTTTTGCGTATTTATTTAGTTTATTTGAAATAAAATGTAGACTTTGCATCAATCATTACTTGTGTTTATTTTAAATCAACTAATGGAACTAGCTAAAAGTTCTTCAAAGTATTTATAATTGTTTACAGCTCGCCTTAAAATATTTTTATTAATATAAACGTTCACTGCTATCTGTTGTTTAATAGTGCAATAGTTAAGAATGCTACGTCAACTGTCAAAATAAACGCTACGATCAGAGCACGTAGATGGTTCAAGCCCTTGTACTTTAATTATTTTTATAAAACTATAATAACGTTTTTTTACAGAGTACAGGTTTTATAATGATAACGTCACCTTAAAATATTGTTAAGTTGTCTATATTTTAATGACGTCAGCTTAAACCGTTTTATAGAAAATAGAACCGTTCCTAAAATGTTTATAGAAGTCGACAGCTAATTAAAGGTTGACTTCATACTCGCGCAAACACGGATTATCCACAACAGACTTAAAGCTGTAACCTCACTTTTGAAAACGTTTTTAGCAAGTTTGTGTGGTTTTTCTTTTTAATTAGGTTGTAGTCTAATATACATATTGATAATCCGACTAATAACTTATGTTTTACATTTGATTTTTCATTATAGTAAAAAATAGAGCCACACCAACCGACGCAGAAGTACACAATAACCTCACTTCTTGTTTGTTTACAAACAGCAACTGATATTTTTAGAAAAAAACTTTTACGGTGAGACATACCCTTTTGTGGGGCGTAACACAATGAAATATTATTTAAAAAATGTACAGTGTCTATTTTCAAAACAGAGGACAGAAGGAATGGTAAATAGAAATCACAGGAAATGAGAAAAGATGAAATATTAAGCAGGATTCGGAAGAACTGAGAAGCAAATAAAGGAGGCAGATGGAAAGGACTGAAAAGCAAAGCTTTAAGAAAGTGCGAAACAGAAAAAAACTGCTATGAAAGATTTGTAGAAATAAATAGAGAAAAGTCGTAGGGAGGAGAAGGAAAGTTGTATAAATCTTCAAAATTTGAGTTATTTTTAAGTAAATTTTACAAAAATCTGCCAGCTCTTTGTGGCTACCAAAAAATAAGACAGAATAAGTGGTAGATAACAGTTATGCGAAATTGTAAATGGGGGTGCAAACAACTTAGAGGCATAGGAGGAAGAAAAGAGCCGGAAGAGGTGGGTAAGATATAACGATTGAAGAAAGAAGCAATAAGGAATTACAAGATGAGAAGAATTGAAAGGCCAAGGAATAAAAGAAAAACGTAAAAAAAGTCACGTAACGATAAGAGAAAAACTGTTTATAGTTGTTGAAAACCAAGCAAGGCAAGAGAGTGAAAAGTTTATAATAGAAGAAATGGGAATTAATCAAGAAAGGCTGTATTTACCAACAAATACGAAAACTTCTCTGGAATTACAGAGAGTGTAACTCGGTGTATTTGTTACGGTCAAAGACTGAATAGCGGCCATTGACCGACAGAATGGCCGGCTAAAGGCGTGTTTGCCCATAGAATTTGGGCATTGTCGACATTAGCCGGGCGTTCTCATCATTGACCTATACTGACAAAAAATGTAATTAAAATGTAACATTGTGAAAATAACAACATAGTCCGGCTATTGACATCATAACCCGTTCACCGTTGGCCAATGTTAAGAACATTGCATTACGCACGTTGTACAAAATCAGCTGACAGTTTTGTTAGGTATTTGGATGCAAAGCTAGAGTTCGTCTTGCCTCAAAATCATTTCCACTTGAAGTTATAGACGATCCAGAAACTAAAGAAGAACTTAATAAATTAACCAGTAACAATTCCAAAAATAATGAAGGTAACAACATGAAACAACTAGCAGAATCATCAGTAGAAGTAATTGTTGTGTGTGTTCTAAAGCAATGTGCAAGTTGATAACTGATATGATTTAAATAGCTTCTACATTATGTCTCCGAGGTGAAAAAATTCAAGCAAAGAAATGAATATGTCGTCAAATAGAAAGTTAGAACCAGCTGAAAAACCTGATGCGGTTTTAGTAGCGATTCCAAATGTTGATAGGGGACGTACAGATTCTAGGAATCTAGTTTTTTGTAGTACTAGAAGTTGTCGACAAAGAAATTTACAGATGAGCCATGGCAGAAGGAACGTTGAGGCAACTGTACACAAGAAACCAGTTTGCTATTGCAAAGAAAAAGTTATATAGTTAATATTCGACGTTAGATCTTCCGGATTGTGAAATTGTGTCAAAAATATCCCTTACCAGCAAACAAAGTGTCACTGGAAATCAAAATGGGCTGCCTACTAGTATTCCTGCAGAGCATCAGGAGCATTGTGCAACTCAAACTGCCGTAGCAGTTTATCATGCTGCACTAAATAATTCGTTGGCATATATATTGTCCATGTATAGCTGGCTAATGACTTTACTGCCCGGTTAAAGTTGTAAGTGTTGAAATATTAAGTAGATTGGCCACTGAAAGTGAACAATATCAACAATTGCCGGGCAATCATGTCATTGGCCAATTAAATAGTCATTGACAATAATGACCGGCCAATGTCGTCATTGACCATTCTCCTTGATCAATTTGCAGAATATTTTTAACCGGTTGGTGACGTCATTAGCCAGCTATACATGTAGCGTATACATAACCTCAATTATAAAGATAAAGCTATATATATATATATCGGTTTACAACGTTCTACTTCTTCCGATACCCAATTGCCATTCCTCTCTGTCATTCCATAGCTCTTCCTCTAATCCTCTTTCTCTCATTTCTTCATTTATGCCACCCTGCGAGCTCTTTTTAGGTCTCCACTGTTATCTTCTTCTTCCCGGCTTCCACTGTAAAACCTGTTTAGGTATTCTCGTTTCTGGCATCCTTTGAACACGTCCGAACCATACCAATTGTTTGTCTTTAATATCCTCTATTATTGTACGTTTTATATCCACAATTTCTCTAATTTCGTCGTTTGTTATTCTTTCCACTCTTCTACCTGCCGCTCTTCTCCATTTCTGCAGCCAGAAGCATTTTGGCGGTTCTGTCTTCGATTGGTCACACATCAACTGTATGTTATTATACTTTTGACGATAGTGTTGTATATCTGTTTCTTATTCTCTTTGGTAATGTTTTTGTCCCATATAAAGATACCAATGGTTAATAATAAAATAATAGAACATGAATATAAAATGAGATAATTTATTACAGGATATGTTTACCATCATATTTGACATTTCAAAAGGGCACTTCATATGTTTTGCAATACATTGCCCACTATACTTCCTTCTAATATGTTTTCTGTTTCAAAAACAGTTTAAACACCAATTTAACGTTATTTGAAATCGTTTATTGTCAGTGGAAGTATTTAGAAATTCGGAATGATATTCTGAAAAGCAGTTATATACATAATCTACCATTTTGCTACGCCAAAATTGAGAGGATTGTAAAAAAAGCACCCTTAATGATGTGGCAATCCAATTAATATTTTGTGTAGGTATAGATAAAACTCACAAACAATGAAATGATAATTAATGCCTAGGAGTTCAACGTTTGACAGTTGGTTCATTACGGAAATTTAAATAATATTAGTCGTAGTTAAATTTTAAAAGGATTAAATTTCGATAAATGTTTATATGTAAAGTATGTTTGGAAAGCAAATAAGGAAATAAACGTAATGAAAACTCTCCAATGTGTTTCGATGTTTGAAGTGTTTAGTGGTAATTTTCACATCAGTTAATCAGAAAAGTTATTTAAAGCTAGAGGTTTACCACATTTTATCTGCTGATTTATTGCACACAACAACCTTAACATGCAATACTGTTAAAGCAGTAATTGCAAAACGACACTAAATTACAATGTATAATTAACGTACTAGTAATACACGAACGTAGTCAGATTATGTTGTTTGCATAAAATGCATTAATTGCATCATAATCATGGCCTCACCTACTCTTATACTAGCTGGGGGCAGTTTTTGTTTGCAGATCATTAATAAATAATAATAACAAATTGCTTTACACGGCGAGAGGTTGTTCGATTGTTACAACAATTCCACGCTGTTCCCAAAGACAAAGAACGCTCAGCTAATGACACAAAATTAAATACAAAATGTGTTGTTGGTGTGGCCGATTGACGTCAGCAGAAATATGCGTCTTGTTATCTCCAGGAGGGTGGGTGGGCGCAGTAGGCGTCGGCTTTCATGGATTTGTCCCGTAATCTAGTTGATTCCTCATTAACTTCAACTCAAATAGAATTAGGTTGGTCTCCACTGAAGGCCACAATCTAACGATGCCTCTGCAAACATCCTAGGATATGTATCTGCACTGCAATCGAGGTTAATAGTTGCCAATTTTGTTCGCTTTTGACCGATTGATTTATGAATCCGCTCGGAAGTTCCATAAAAAAATATTTAATTGTGTTTGTGTTTCTTTCATCCTTGTGTGCAAATATGTCTGAGGAAATATTGCAAATTGGGGCAGTTAAACACGACACGTTTGTATATAAATATGCCCGTCAATTTTTATTTTAAAACCTTCATTTCCGTCTGATTTTGCGGAGATAAACCATTTGCAAACTTTACAGCTTCTGAATAGTAAAACAACATACAGTCTACTTCAAATTATACCTTTATACGCTTTAAAAAGGTACTTGTAGAACAAGGATTTGCAAGCTACTTATAGCTCGGCTTAAACCACCGGTCGCATTCCGGGAAATTTACATATTGCGGAGAGCCTGAGGTTACCTAGGGGTTGTGACTTAAGCAAGATGCTTAAATTCTCTGTTTTTATTTATTATTTAAGATTACCCTATTTGGTTGATCTATTCTTATTTAGGTCAAACCTAATAAACTATGTATTAAAATTAGCTTCCTTAATTATTTTGCATGAGTAATAAGTTACTTTTCAGAAATTAGATTTGATCGTTGCCTTATTTTGTACCTTAATGACAAACTTTTTTACCTTTAGAAGTAAGAAGCTCTATGCAGTTCTTAAGGAACTTCTGTGCGAAGTAGATATTCATTTATACTTTATTTTAAAATGTGGACACCGTGGACTGATAGCGAACATTTAATTCGACGAAAAATGTATCTAATGTGCCGGGAAAACTGCTTGCTTACGGTAAAATTGTTAAATCAAAGATTAATGGAGATTGTACTGGTAAGAGCGTAGGAAACTAAAATGTATAGTGGAAGGCATAATATCTTGATAGACATCTATCTACCATAGCTTCGAAAAACATTAAGTAGTAATTATTGATAATGTGCACCCTTTATTGCTGATAGCCGTATGTGAAACTCACCGACGCAGAAAGTGTTGTGCACTAATTATTAATGTTAATTTTATGAAAATTACACAATTTGATTTGATGATGGGATATTCGAGTTAGATACATATAGTCCACTTTAAAACAACCAGAAAGACAAACAAAATAAAAAACCAATTTTTTTAGTTAAATCCTATGCAATGTAGAATAGTTAATGGATACCTAACGGGTTATTTGCCGTAAATACCCAAGTTGTCAAATGCTTTTAGATTACCATGATATTATTTAGTAGTTAGTTAATAAGTTAGTGTGTGGTGGTAGCTCAGTTGGCAGAAGTCTCACTTTTGGGTAAAATATCGAATATGGCCTGGCATTACCAAGGCAGTTAATAAATACTTAGTGCTGTAACCCACCACACATAATTCCCTAATCCGGTTGGTAACCATTGGACCTTAATGCCAAAGACGTTCTCTGGACTTTCTGTCGTTTGGTTTCGACATTAAACTTAAGTCCACCGTGTTTGCAACATAGTGCCGAAAAGAAATACGTGGCACAAAAGAGGCCGGAGCCAGTGAGACAAAAATGCATGAACATGAAGAATGACTTTTTAGTGATGTAAAGACAACTATTTACATATTAATTATAATACCAAAAAGGATTTTCTTGTAACCAATTAAAGTATTTAGAAGGAATTTTATAATATACTCCACTATTATTGATATTTAGAGAATTACTTATAAGGCCCCACGCTAGGGGTCAACGCGTTAGGCTTATTCGCTGAAGGTCTGGGGTTCAATTCCCACCACTGAAACATTGGAACAGTGGCTATTCTCCCCTATAAGATAACAGCAAACCAGCGATTTATTCTGCCTAATAAATCTTCTTTGAAGTAGAAGTGTTTACACGTCCTGTGGTTCGGAGCCCAAGTTAAGCTGTAGGTCCGCTAAGTGTGTGGTACTTCAAAATACGCAACAGATATATAGGCGAGAAAATTTTTGTGTTTATATTATATTTAGTTCTGTTTACTTGAAATCGGTACTTGATAATAACTCAGAAAATAAAATTTCTTCAAATCAAAGTGCCTAAGCATTAGAATTTCAGTTTAAAGAAGCAGTTTTTGCAAAAATTAATTGATAATTTCGCGCTTCGAAACCGTTAGAGGTTCTAAAATTGCTTTGCAGACAACAATGACGCGATGATGGAGGGTAGGAAGATCGAGATTGTTTCTTTTAATTTATTAGTTGCGTATATTTTGTTTTGTATGTTTGTAGATATTTACACAATGCCAAGACTCTTCTACCAATTTGTTTTGTAATATATTATCCGTATTGTCTTTTACATTGGCCGCAGTTCGCTTTTCAGCGTTCAGGTAGACGACCCTAAGCTCCAGGAGGGACAGGGAAATGAATATAATGGTTTTCCGATGTATAAAGTTACATGTAATTTTTAAGTGCCATGCTGGGTTAGGATTCCCTTAAAAGTAATAGAGTTAAATTATAAAATAAATTAAACGTAAGATATCTGTGAAAATATTTTACGTATTCGCGTTCTAGTTTACTCAACTAATCGTAGAATCTTCACTCCCTGCCACTGTAATTCTTGTCTATTTCGTAAACATAAATGGATGTGAACGTAGCTGAATTGCTTGGAATTTATTTTTAATAGTTGAAGCATATTTAACAGTTTAATTGGTTATGCTTTTTAAAATAATGTTTACTTACAAGTTAGAATTTTAAAACTATGACTGTAACTGACTTCTACGTCAAACTCAAGTGTTTTCTCGTATTTTGTATTACTGTTCGGTTCATACTTTATTCATTCTAGGACTAATAAAAATAAAATTTTTGTGGCTTTTTATAATTTACAATTGTTCATAATATCACCACGTACACCCGCATGTTTTATGGCATAATGTTTCTGAATTCCACGAATATATGAGTTGCACATGTTCAACTAAATATCCTGAAGAAACTGTTTTACCAGGAAACCAAGGATATATGCATTTACAATATTTTAAATAAAAAGTTCTAAAAACATTGTTTATAGTCGTTAATTATAGTTGTACCGTACCACCATGAATTAAAAAAATTTACGACTCGGTATAAATCAAAGGATTAGAAGATCATAAAGCCGTAATAAATTTTACAGCTCCTTTTCCTTTATTAAACTAATGGATCAATGGTTAACCAACATGATTGTTTATTGAATGACGAAGGCATCTTGATTCCGCTGGTTTACTATTGGACAGCAATACTGCGTTGTTCTTCCGACTAGAAAAAAAGAGCTTTTCAAGGTGTTTCCAATAATTGGTGCTGATTTTATTGTCTAAATTGCCAACGTGATCACGTTTCTATAGACTCAAATTAAGAATAGGTTTCAGTCAACCGTTAATTTATGTAAAAAGCTGAAATTCCTCGACTCGAAAATGACGTTCCTCTTTGACAATTTCGACATCATTTCATGTTTCAACTGTTAAGAAAGACGCTTAATGCACGTAGGCTTTACGATAAAAATTCAGCGAAAAACTTCATCTACGTTTTTTGATACTTTAAACAATCTTTGTCTATACTTAGAACAATATACAGGATTTGTTAATTGTTTCTTGCCTTACTTCTTTGGAATTTCTACTTATTTTTTAAAAATAATAATAATAATCACAATTTCAGCGGATTTTATTACAATTTTATACGTATTTAGACATTTTACATGTCATTTTCAAAAGCAATTAATATTGCAAACATTTGTGGCTAGGACAACAGCACACTGGATCTTGTTTTCGGACTTGGCTCTGGTCTTCTATTCCAAAACTTCCAATAGCGGGGAATTTATGAGCTCAATTTACCCATTTATTGAAGGTGTATTTGTTAAAGTGTGTGTTATATTATTTGATGTCAATGCATGATTGTGTTCTAATAAGCGTTTAGCGTAGTTAGATTTTTCTGGGTATTTGTATGAGCGTATGTGTTCTTTGTATCTGGTGTAAAAATTTCTAATTATTTGACCTATGTATATACAATTACACTGTGAACAGTTTAATTCGTAAATATCTGATTTTTACAAATCGTTAGTTCTATCTTTAACATTGAATAAGGTGTTGAAAGTGTTTTTTGATGTTTTATAAATTATTTTAAATGTACTTGTTTTGATTAGAATTTGAACAATTTTCTCCGATATATCCCCGAAACAAAGAATCGAAATATATTTAACTTTGTCAGAGCGGTCTTTTTGATACATTTTTTCGATTGCTAATTTATAATCTTTTTTTGATTGGTGTGTCAATACCACAGTGCTCGTGTTACCAAAAATCAGATAAATTTGCAGCCTATAGGTCCTTGATACATAGAGGTCTAACAGTCTCTAAATAACAATTATTAAACCAAAGAGATTTCGATTATTAAACAAATTGCACACAGTAATGGCTACAACACTAAACTGATGACACACTAACCAAAAAGAAATACATATATATACAATCAGATATTTACAAATTAAACTGTTCACAGTGTAATTCTGTATACATAGACCAGAGAATTAAAAAGTTTGATACTAGATACAAAGAACACGCGCTCGTACATATACAAACACCCAGAAAAAATTAACTACGCTAAACACTTATTAGAGAACAATCATCCATTGACATCAAATAATATAAAAACATATTTACACTTTTGTTATGGTAAGCGTTCGTTGGATGTACTTAAGGCCTTTCGCTTCACAAACACACTTTAACAATTACACCTTTAATGAATGAGCAAGTTAAGCTCATAAATTCCCCGCTATTGGAAGTTTTGGAATAGAAGACCAGAGCCAAGTCCGAAATCAAGATCCAGTGTGCTGTTGTCCTAGCTGCAAATGTTTACAATATTAAGTGTTTTTGAAAATGACAGATAAAATGTCGAAATATGTATAATGCTGTAATAGAAATTATTAAAATTGTGATTATTATTATTTTATAATTTAAATGATAAATGAAAACATACAATGTGTCATATCTCTGCAAGTAAGAGGTATTCAACATTTCAGGAAATCGTTTATACAACATGACTCATAACATAATTTTTCCCATTCAACCATTTACGATCTAGCTACCACAACAAAAAAAATTCGAATGGTAAAGCTACCTTGTGGTATCTCATCGACAACCCATAAGAAATGCTATTCAGTAGTAGCAAATATTTTTTATTTAATTCGTTTTGAGAGAATTAGGAAGTTAAACTAAAGATTCGCCACTAATTCTTTTAATTTAAATTTTAAAATGTATGAGAATAATGTTTACAATGACTGTCATTATTTTCTAGCTTTTCTCTATTCATTCATATTAACCCCCCCCCCGAACCGCTTTCGCTTATTTCAGGGGGGTGCGGGCGTCCTTTACACACTAATCATTCACGCAACATGCACCCTAAATTTAACTAAGTGAAATACGGTCGCCTCAGCCGGGGTCCGAACACGCGACCGATCGGCCGCGTTTCACTGTGGCCTCGAGTGACTGCGCGTACTCGCACTGCTTCACCGAGGTCTAGTTTCAAATTCTCTTCGAATATTTTCGAACGTGTGCCGTGGAATGATTAGGTATTCCTGAACTATTCCTTATTGCAGTTGTGCAATGGGCTGAGGCTGAATTTTGTAGACGACAGATTTGATGAGACTTTATAAAAAGATGTGTAGTGGGGTAACATCTGGAGATTTTGGGGGCCAGTCTGTCTTTTCGAAATTAATCACGTGTAGAATGTTTGTTGCTACGGAATAGTATTTTGTAAGAGCTTTTGAATGAGGTATCACAAGTAAGGTGTTACCATTTAATAATTTTTTGTTGGGATAGCTAGAATATAGGGAGTTGAGTGGGGAAGGTTACCTTATGAATCATAGGGATTCCCCCACTATGTTGTAACGTTTTCTACACATTTTTATTCACTCTTTTACTTCCAGAGATAGAACACATAGTACATTTTCAAATTGACACCCTGTATGTATCAACGTTTTGCGATCCAACAAAATCACATTAATTAGAATGATTACTAATATTTTGAAAATTCTCTTGTCAAAATAGTAAATAGATTCAGTAACATGCAAAACTTTCACTTTTTGGTAAAAAATACCACCAGATTTGACATTTTCGGGATATAGCCACCTCGGTGAGAAGTAGAGCTAATGTAAATGAAGTACATGTAAAGGTTTAGGCTGTAATAGGCAGGTGAAGCAGTAAAGTTAAATTTTTCGAAAATTCGTAAGAAGCAGAGACGAATTTACTCAATCAATAAATAGCACAAAGTTTCCTGAAAATTCTACGAGCCGCCTGTCTTTCTTCTAAAATTTGGGACGCCCCTGATGTTAAACAACTATGAAGTAACTTAAAGATGACGCCAAATCTTCAAAACCTTGATTATCTCGATAAATCTCTAATAAACGCCTATATTTCAAATTTCATCCAAATCGAAGCAGCTATTTTTTGAAATATCTTTGACCACTTACGAATAGGAATTTTTTAGAAATCATTTTTTTGAAAAACAGAACGGATATTTCCGTTTAAATGAGATCGACTATGTCCCTATACGTATAAAAACAATAATTGAAAATAAAATACATTTGATACTAACTTAAAAAATCTAATTTGTACGCATATCACTAAAAGACTGTTGTTCTCTTGAGTTTATATTATCTTCGCTTTCTCCCCGCCCTTGCCTGTTCTCCTCTCTCTTCCCTCATATCCAGTCCTTCTTTATCTTGCTTTCCCTCCCCTTCCTCACTTATCATCATCTACCCCCCCCTTCTCTTCCATCTAGAACCGCCACCACACTCCCCGTCTGTCATCTCATCTCGCATTACTTCCCTAATCTCCCCTCCTCTGCCCAAATCCCCTCTTTACTAGTGTTTTTTATTCTCCATCCTTTCCGAATGCCACCACCCTTTGCCTTCCCTTCTCGCTCATCAACAAATCTTCTTGACCGACGTCCATACCCCTCACTTTTCCCCTTCCTTATTTGTCAATTCTTCTTATATTCTTCTCACTTTCGTCATTTCCCTCTCTTTCGCGATGATTTATTTGTATTTTCCGCTTATCCTGCACTCACACCCACTCATTCTATTGCTTTAGTCATGTCGTTGTCAATTCAAGTCACTTTTTGTATAATTTCTACTTTGACCTTTGCTACTTCGTAGCTCATTTATTTTTTATTCTTCTTTCCACACCTTCCATGACATTTTTACCATTTTCAATATCTAGAAGGGGTCTTTCTCCTAATAGACTTTATCTCACAACACTTCTGTGCCATCGTCTTTAAACCGTATTCATTTTTCATTAAAGTCCCTTCTTTAGTTTTCTTCTCGTTCTCTCTTGCTTCGAAACCATTTTATGGAACTCAACTTACGAATTTTCTGTTTTATATGAATTTTTTACTTTTGCTTCTTTTTTCACTTCTTCCCTTTCTTTCTTGGTTTCTCCCTTTTTTACTGTCTAAACGAGATATTATTTTTTAAATTAAACTTTATTTACCCTCATTCACTTCCTCTGTTTTTTCTTTCATATTTTCCATTTATGTAAACTTCTCTATTTCGATACCCTGCTGTTCCTTTCTTTTCCTCTCTTATCAATCTTTTCACTAAATCCTTGCCTTAGTACTTTTTTTGGTTTTTCCTCACTTTTTATCTTCTTCCTTTTTGTATTATTTCTTCATTTCATTTTCACATTAGTATTATGAAGTCAGCCAAATGATTTTAGTTTTAATTTTCATTTTCTGCTCTCCTTTTTCCGATCGGCGTTTCCATTTCAGTTGAACGTTTGTTCTTTCTTTTAATGCCTGCTTTAATTTTTCTTCACTATCTGGTTTCATTTCCTCCGTTGTTTCCTTTTTTAATTGTTAATTTCTTTGCCCTGTGTTTATTTCTCCTTGCCCTTTCTTAGATATTATGTCATTACATCTACTAGATTTTCTTTTCTGCTTTTTCTTGTCCGTGTCTTATTATCGTTGTCTTTTCTTCCGTTGTGATTGTTAAATCGTTACTGTAATTTTGTTTCGGTTTTGTAAGCTTTAATTCTTCATGTTGTGCATTCTCTGCACTCATTGCCTTCCCCACCTTTTTCTAGTTCGACAATCTTTTTTATTTCATCTATTTTCGATTCCCTTTTTTCCATCTTTAGCATTTAGTTTTCTTAGTACAATGGCAGAATTAAAAAGGTGCATGTGTGATAGATCGAATGTATATTCAGTATATAATTATATGTAGTTTTCGGGTACATTTCAGTCCTGAAAGACTAACTAGTAGAATAAATTTTGGATGACGTAATTGATGTGTGTTTAATTATTTATCAAGTAAACATTTTTATATTTTTGTGAATTTTAATATCTAGAAGGTTGCCTGTTAAAAATACGTAATAATCCTTGATTCAGCAACACCAGCGCCTATTTATAAGCTATTAAGATTTTTATTTTCGTATCTATTTGCGATTCCTTATACATTTTCTTGAGTTTCCGCGTTTTCTGAAATAACACGAAATCAAAGCGCACCACGCTAATTTTAACTGAAAACATAAATATTATCCCTTTGGGGTTTCACATCTACGTTTGCAGAAGTTTATTATTTCTTTTCGGCGGGGTTTGATTTAGAAGTATGTTTTTCCTGTCGGTTTTTCTTTTTTGCGTGTTTACGACACGGTTCATTTCCATTCACGGTCTGTGAACTAATTCCGTATTGTTAACCTAAAAATATCCCACAAAAAGAATTACTCAGTTAATTCTGTGGGTAGACAGACCTTTGCTTTCGTCTTTTCTGACTCACAAGCCTTCGGCGAAAATCAGCAAGTTTTTGTAAAGTTGTTTGTGGTTTCAGGCGGAACCTTCAGTTTCTTCAAACAGATCGAATAAATGCGATAGAGGATGTAATTTAGGACAGTGGTGGAAAAAATTAAATACATTTTCAAGCTGAAAACAATTTTCCGTATTAGTTGTCCCATCTGGTTTAATTTTGCTACGCAGCATCATTGTTTGTGTACCTTTCATATACTTCAAGAGAGCTCCTGTATTGTTTTGTGTAAATATTTGCATCTAATTAGCTATTACGATTGTCAAAACACCGCAGTAAAATGTGGATTGAGGTTCCTGAGATTTAAATTTTCCGGCCTCGTAGACATAATATCTGGATTGTTTCAGGAATTACTTTGAGTTTTACATAAAATATACATTTTGTAGCCTTATTATTGTTATTAGACACATTGCACTGAACCTGAACAAAAACTGTTGTTTATGTTTGGAGTTAGTGACTCATTTAAGTGTACAGTACCATCAGTACTTGCGTGATTATTTTGATTTTCGGATTTTAATAATCATTTAAGTGGCAATTAAATTTGTCACGGTACAAGGATTTTGGTATTTCGTCAGTAATTTAATTGCAGTAATTAGCTTTTGTAAATCAACAATTTTGCAATTATCTAATTTTCAGCAAATTTCGCATGACAATGTTATTTTTACTTTAACGCAAATGAGCTCACTTTGTTTGTGTTTTAACTATTATTTTTTTGTATTTTTCATGCCTAGTTAGTCGGGTGTTATTTGAATTTCACATGTCGTTACGTAAATATTCCTCCTCACTTAGCTCTTACACTTTGCAATTATATGTTAAAAATATCAGTTTTTCGTAAATGTTTAACTTTGAAGTATGCTCACACATTTTTATTAGGTGTTTGTGGTTATCTGAACTTGTTCTTATTGCCCTTAAAAGTTTTGGCGCGATTTTGTTTGTTTTTAACCGGATGGAGGTTTTTTTTCGCAGATGGCGTTGACATAAACATTCCTATTGAACAACGTTTTCTTTGCGGTAGCAGCTTCCGCCATTTTTTAGCGCTTATCGAAGGCGGAAAATGTCAAAAACTACGAAGCGTAAATATAAGTGTTCGTCTTTGATGGAATACCTACATATATGTCATTCAATGACAACTCACTTTTGGTATTTATGCTTATTAGCTGTAATTTTTGGCATTTATCGCTTTTGCTAAGGACTAAAAATGGCGGAATGCGCTACTCAAATAGCTTACTTTGTTGATCGAGTAGCTTTACATCATAAGATAAGTATTTACTAGTTTTCATGCCTAACATATGTTTATTATTTAGGTAAGTCGGTATATCAATTTCAATCGGGATTAAAAGCTATAGAATGTATTAAATAGCAAGTTTTTTCAACAGATGGTACATAATGTAAACATTATCTATGTATATATGCCATATATAAAAATGAGTCGTGAAATCGCGACCTGTGATTTGCTTATCACCGGAATGGACTGACTGACGTCCGTAAAAAACCTGTGACAATGACCGTCACTCTGGCAACTATGATACCATGTGACGTTTCGTTTTTAGGGTAGCAGGTTCCATCACTTTTTAGTCCGTGTCGAAGGCGGGAAATGTCAAAAACTGCTGATAGTAAATATAAGTGTTGGTTTTGACAGATTACCTACATGTATGTCATTCCCATTCAATGACAGTTCACTTTTGGTATTTATACTTACTATCTGTAATTTGTGGCGTTTACAGCTACAGGCAAGTACTAGAAATGGTGGAATGCGCTACTCAAATTACTAGCATTACATCATACGATAAGTATTTACTAGTTTTCATGCCTAACAAATGTTTATTATTAAATAGCAAGTTTTTTCAACAAATGGCACATAATGTAAACATTATCTATGTATATATGCCATATATAAAACTGAGCCGTGAAATCACAACCTGTGATTTGCTTATTACCGGAATGGACTGGAAGCGATGGTTTTTGATACATTACCTACATGTACATATGTCATTCTTATTCAACGATAGTTCACTTTTGGTATTTATACTTACTATCTGTAATTTGTGGCGTTTACAGCTACTGGCAAGTACTAGAAATGGCGGATTGCGCTACTCAAATTATTACCATTGCATGATACGATAACTATTTACTATTTTTGAAGCCTAAGAAATAATAATTATTAATTTAAGTAAGCCAATATGTCAATTTCATGCAAGGTTAAAATCCATAGAAAGTATTAATGGTATGTTTTCTTCAACAGATGGCGCGTAATGTGTCTTTATATATACCTAAAATTTAAACATGTATAATTAAATCACAACCTGTGATTTAGTCACAGTGATTTACTTGTCACCGGAATGGGTTGTGACGTGGAAGACCGAAAAACCCTGTGACAGTGACCGCAACTATCTGTAACTATGATGCTGTGTGAAATTTTGTACCGTACACAAAATCGCGTGGCTGGACGTCAGGAAACTTACCCAAACTGTACCTAAAAGAAGTATATCTTGTACGACATTGCGGAACAGCGATTTCAAGGCGTAGCGGCCAAAAAATTACAGTACAAACTATGCCGAAGCACCCGTGAATCCAGTAGGCATATTAAATATCTCTAAGGGGAGTATTATACGTAATACCGAGGTAAAAGCCTCGATCAACAGCAATGGTGACGCAGCAGCAGCTTCCGATAGTTTCTACAGCGTCACATCCCGTTATACAAGATCACTGTGATTTAATCGGAGCAGTCACGGGTTGAATCTGTGACAGAAAAATCACTTGTATGGCCCACTTCTATTTATATTCCGCATCCTTAATGAAAATGTACTTTAAACTGTAACCGGAAAGGGTAGGCTTCCCGAATACACTTTGAGTGGCATTGTCTTTATTGTCACTCTTAATATAACATCTATGGAACAAATGCATGCGTCTGACTGAAAAGTATTACTACAAAAGTACAAACTATTAACTTTCTGTGTAAAAAAATGTAAATGTATGTGTAATTTTTTGTTAAGTATCTGATATTTGAAATTTAAACACTTTGAAAAATAGTTATTAGTTCTACGGGTATTCAATTATATTGTGTAATCTAGCTCCATTTATAAGAACTTTAACTTTAAAATTAATAATCTTATTAAATAACATGATTATTTTTTTTGTTATTAATGTAATCAGTTTTCGACGAACCTTGGCTTAGCTAATATCCAATCGCATATCCGGTCAAGCCTTCTCTGAATTTTTTATATTACAATATTTTGTAAATTAAATTTTTTTATATAACAGTTACATTATTTTTTTAACTTTGCCTGAGCCAGTGGAAATTTTCCGCCTTGCAGTAAGGTTCGTTATATCCTGCCTGTATTTTTCAGTTTAGAGGTTTTTTAAAATAATCACATAACTGCTACTTCAATTTTGTTACTTGATGATTGTGGTTTGGATCTTGTTTTTGGCTTCTTAATCGTACAATTGTTGTAAATGAACCCTCTGCGTTTTTGAAAACGTATTAATGCATTTAGTTAAGTGTTACACATTTAGTGTAACGGTTACACGTTTTTTTTAATGTTGTTTGAACCACTTATAATTTTTCCCTCAATCTTGTAATGTTGGTTGATGTTCTCTCAAAATTTTTTAATTTAGTAATTTTGTAAAATGATCACCTAATGGCTTTCTTACATTATATTAATTTGGATCTGTACTTGACTTGCTCTTAATCATGTCAACGTTATTGTGACTCATTTGGAATTCAGAAATTTAAGTAAATATTTGAAAAATATTAAAACTGGTTTCGTGATGCTGTCTCTTACTTTACCAATTTACAAATTGGAAAATGGTGACGAGACTGTTTGATTTTGGCAGCTGATACCGTTAGCTTTGGAGCTTTAAATGCCGTATTTTTAGTCTATAATCCTGGTATACGCCCCTTCCGGATTTTTGAAATAACGTGTTTCATAAATGTTGGAAAGCTTTTCGTTACATGATTATACGGATTTTCAAATTTTGTTTAGGCAGTTGAGTATTTTTCCTCTAATCTTGTAATCTTCGTAGATGTCTTAAATATTGAATTATTATTATTTTTGTTTTTATGGAAAAACTGTTTCACGATTTATTTTTAAATTTTGTTAGTTGATGACGTTAGGTGTGGATCTTTATTTGTCTTACTTTCAATCTTAAGAGAGCTCTTGATGCCTCCTCTGAATTTGTGAAGTGTATTTATATTTTGAATGTATTCCTGCTATTTTGTTATCTTCGCCATTTTGCGAGATACATTTACTTTACAGACGTTCTGAGTCTATTGTTTACAAATTTCTTACACTGAAAATAGCCAGTACAAGATAATATAAACTAAATTTAAACATAGGTATAAAAAAAATTTAGGAACTGCTTTTTGCCACCCCCGCTCTCTCTACCACCCGTTTCACCAATCATGTCATTCTATATCTCATCCCATCCTCCTCCAGTCTCATCGTCCTTCCATCCCTCCTTCTTCCCCTTGTTCACTATCTCTTTGTTCTATTCCCTTTTCTATTTTCCCACTTTCTTCTTCCTCTTTTAGTTCATTTCTTGCTCTAAACTTTCAGTTATTCGTGTAGTGTTGTTCTACCTTTCACTACCTCTCTCACCCCTCCCCCTTTTTCCTCTTTTCTTAATTCCAATTACTTCTTATTTCTCTTGCCGTCTCGCAATAGCTCTACTTTATTTCTGTTAGCCTTATATTTTTGTTTTTAATTGCTGTCTTTTTTTCGGTTCTTTCCGTGATTTATTTCATTCTCCCACTTTCGTTTCCCTCCTCTACTTGATTCAGTTACTCGCTTACTTTTTTCTGCTTTCCACTGCTTGCTCAAATCGTTCCCTTTTTTGCATCTTTTCTTATTTCAAATTAGTTCTTTTTATCCCACCGTCTCGCAATTCTATCGATACATATTTTCTTTTTCTTAGACGTGCCTTTTTTTCTGTAACTTTCCGTTATTTATTTCATTTGATTCTCCCACTTGCTTCTCCTTTTTCTACTCCATTGCTTGCGCTAATGTTGCAGTTACTTGCTTCCTCTTTTTGTTGTTTCATTGCCTCCTTCACTCTTCCCTATTCTGCCTCGTTTCTTCTCTCTAATTACTTTCTATTTCTTTTTATCTTAGCGCGTTAGTTTTCTCGTTTCTGTTCTAATTCTTGTTCTTAGACTTACAGTTTTAATTTTTAATTGTTGTTTTTTCTTACTTCCTTTCGGTGCTTCATTTCGTTCTCCCACTTTCTTCTTCTTCTACTCTATTCCTTGGTCTAACCTTTCAGTTACTTGCTTCTTATTTCTCTACCTTTCACTGCCTCCCCACACCTTTTTTTCTGCCTTGTTTCTTTTCTCCAATTAGTTCTCTCGATTCTGTTCTACTTTCTTTTTCTTAAAGTTACTCTTTATTAAATTGCTGTTTTTTGCTGTATCTTTCTGAGATTTATTCATTTTGTGAGCCTCCTTTTCTCCTCATTAGAAGGTATGTTTTGTACTACATTATTTATAATTTAGAATAATTATTGTTCCTTATTTTTGAATTTATTCCTGCTATTTTGTTACCTTTGCCATTTTGCGAGATACTTAAAAATTTACTTTACAGGCCTTCTGAGTCTATTGTTTAAAAATTTCTTACACTAAAAATAGCCAGTACAAGATAATATAAACTAGATTTAAACATATACAAAAAAAAATTAGGGAATTGCTACGTACTATAGCTTTTATGTATTTTATTTACTTTTGCTGTAGAATAACATTTCTTCCGCAGTATCAACCACGTATAATGTTTATACGATTCTGATAGGTTTACACCAAGAGTGAGGCATTGTAAAGGTTTTCTGAATCTAAACTGTATATTTTAATTTTCAAGGCAGACGTGAAGTCTAGAAAATCTCCAGATTCTCACGCATCACGTTTATGCTATCGTTTTCTATGGTTCATGTGTTAGGCCTTGCATTCTTGTACGTAAATCGCAATAGAAACTTTTCCATGGCTCGTTACAGTTATTTTTTTCAAATAAAATGGCCTTATCACTAACGCGGCTACACTTTCATTAATTATATTTACGTCAATGCTTATGGAGTTGTCCATTAGACAAATAATTAAAACCTCTGTAACTTTAGGCCAAAATACAAGCTGAGAATAACAACGGAAAAACTCTAAGGACTCCATAGTAATGAACCTCTACCGCCAAGGGGATATTGTATGGTCGTTGATCCGGTCCTCCATAATTTCATCTATGTATAGCAATTTTACGTAGAAAAAAAGCCCAGTGGGTGAATTTAAATTATTGCAATGGGTTTTTAAAGACTATTGATTTTAAAACAACGTGCATGTAAATTTCCGTTGTTTTTGTGATTAAGTCACGTAGCCAGAAAGAGAAAAGTAAAAGATACTAAAATAATAGCGTGTTTAACCTTAGTATTAATAAGCCATTTTAAGAACAACAAACTTCCAGTTTACATATTTTCTACAAATATCGTTAACCTACGGATAATAATTTTGATCTGGAGGGATTTGAATAAACACAAACGAAACCTCGATCTATAGATTTTGTGGGCCACCCTGTATTGTTGAATTTTTAAAAATTGTATAGAAATTTAAAAATATTGTTTGTGATGTTAGAACTTTATTATATGATTTAGTGTGGCGCCCAAATAAAAAAAAAAACAATTTGCGTCAAAGGATCGAAATATAATCACGAGTGTTGCATAATGCATGAACCACACAGTATCGGGATGGCCTTGATTTAGCTAAAAAAGAAGATTTTGATTTTGTTTTGATGATAATTAAAACACAATAAGTTATAATAAACAACATTAATTTTTCGATGACATTCATTGCACTTTGATGTCGTTAATAGTGAGAAAAGTTTAACAGCATTACTTGTGATAATGCAACGAGATTTGTGCAAGAGTTTAATCTGACGCCTACTATGCAAACCGCAATGTCAACTAAACGAAAAGTAGTTATTATGTAGACATAGACATCATTCAAAAGTTCTTAAACTGTATTTATTACAGAGCAAAAACTCATTAAAAAAATTAATTACTTCGAGCTTCTTACTGCGCATTTCATTAATAAACTGATGCCTTGTCCTCTTTAAGAAACCGTTAATTTAACTCGAGCATTCTAAAGCAATTGAAATAAATAAATATGTATCACAGCAGTAATTGTGCTTTTAACTCTCTGAATCATGTTTCATGTTCATGTTTTTCACATTACGTTTTATGTTATTCGAAATACAAGAGTATCTTTTTCACTCAAACCTTCTACATTTCCTTCTTTTGTCTACCTCCTCCCATCCCATTTACCATCCATTCCTTATCCCACGTCCTCCTTTTCCCATTCCCTTTTTTGCCACCCCCACTCTCTCTCTCTACTACCCGTTTCACCAATGATGTCATTCTATATCTCATCCCATCCTCCTCCAATCTCATCGTCCTTCCATCCCTCCTTCTTCGTCTTGTTCACTATCTTGCCGTCTTGCAGCAGTTCTACTTTATTTCTGTTAGCCTTACATTTTTGTTTTAATTGCTGTTTTTTTTTCGGTTCTTTCCGTGATTTATCTCATTCTCCCACTTTTGTTTCCCTCCTCTACTTGATTCAGTTAATCGCCTACTCTTTTTCTACCTTCCATTGCCTCCTCCAATCCTTCCCTTTTTGATACAGATCGTCATATGAAAAGTTTCACTTGAGTTCAGATGCGCAGTGGCATATTTCTGTTATCTACAGCGGAGCTCATTCACTTCCTAAACGTCGACCACTACAGATAGGGTACACTCTGAGAAAAAGTACGCGTTACTTGTGTTAGCAAATGGATGCGAGCCCGTTCGTCTACTAACATGAGTGTACTTCGACGAAGTGGGAAACCGAGAGTAACTGCATCTCCTTCGCTCCGAATGCTGTCTTGCTTCCTGTTCTGCACATCTCAAGTGAAAATTTTCATTTGACAAGTTGTAACTTTCCATTATTTACTTCAATAGATTGTCCCACTTGCTTCTCCTTTTTCTACTCCATTCTTTGCGCTAATGTTGCAGTTCCTTGCTTCCTCTTTCTCTAGGTTTCATTGTCTCCTTCACTCTTCCCTGTTCTCCCCCTTTTCTTCTCTCTAATTACTTTCTATTCCATTTTATCTCGCCGCGTTATGGTTTTCTCGCTTCTGTTTTTTATTATGTATTTTTTGTCGTTTACCTTTTTTTCTTTGCTGTCCCAGTTCAAGTGTTTGTGTTTTTTATGTTGTCTTCTTCTTATCAAGTAGAGGTTATTGTGGTGTTCTGTATAGATCGTTGTGTCTTTTTTATCTACGCTTTTCTCGCTTTCCATCCTTCTACCAGTCCCCTCTATATATAAACTTGTTCCTTCGGTATACTATTTGCTTTTTCACCACTGTCAATGTGGTGAACATGTATAAACTACTGAATCCTTTTTTATGAAGCTGTCATAAGTTTGGACAAAAGCTATGTTGTCTAATATTCCCGTCTTCTTTTTAAAAGTATGATTCGGCCTTGTTCTAACCTTGGCAAGGAACAATTTTTGAATAGATTTTTTCAACTTACGTGATAGTATCACTTTAATTATGCAAATCGTTACAAACAACCATATTGTTCTACATAGTATGTACTTTTAAGAAAAAAAATGACATAATAGTCAATGCCAATGGTGTACCCTTGAACAGAATCACGTTTATAATTACTACTTCGTGCCGCCTCTTAGGTCATTGTCTTGTTTGTTATTTTTGAGACGGATTTATTCTATGGAAACTTTTGATAGTCATGCAGCAGCACCATTCCAATGCAAAAAGTGACTTTGTTTACATGAAAAGCAGGGATTTGTTTATTTTTCCACGAATGTGTTTCGGATATTCCGTAGTCGCACTGCAGACACAGGACATACAAGGAAAATAATCATTGACCCCTGAATATGCTGTAATGTATAAATTTAGACTTTGGGTAATATTAAATTATAGAATACCAGTTTAAGTAAACTTTACTGGTGGTATCAGTTCGCAGAAATTTTTCAAGTCTTCTAATGTCCATTAGTTGACACTTTAATTTACTGTATCTTAGAAAACGGTGCCATTTGCTATTTTATACGGGTAATGTAAAAATGGAAATTATGAATGGTGCAAGCGCAGATGTTGATTTTATGAAAATAAAATTTAATTAAAAAAGTTAGTCATATTTTTACTATCTTACCAATTCATACTCTTGATTTGATTAATAGTAAAAAAGCCACCTTGCGGACATTTTTGTTGACTGGCAACAGAAAATTTTCATGCTGTATACTTTGAATAATTCTTGTGGAAATTGTAACTTTTACTTTAGCTGTTACATTTTTTTACGCTATCGTATTGTAATGATAATCATAAACTATGCTGTTTAGTGGTACAAGAGGGCCCCATAGTAAATTTTGCAGTATGAAAACAGTCCTGTTATTCGCAAATTCCCATCAAAACATTAACCTTTGGTGGGTGTTGCTATTCAAATTGTTGTCTGACCAAGTAAGTGCTTGCGTCTATCGATCTTGTTACACAGAGTGCTGACTATACCGAAAGTAATTTTTATAATACTAAATTCTACGGTAAATACCAAATTTTGTAAAACAGTTTATAATGATTTATTGTAATACCACTTCGGCACTAAAATGTATTACGCGTACCTAGTTCAGGGGAAGATTTACTTAACCATATGTATTTTCTATACTTTCAAGGTTCTTATCCCACAAATTGCCTAGATTTTTATGAACGATTGGTTATTTCCCTAAAGCCAACTACATTATTATTCTTTGAATGTGCTACATAGGAAAATAGATACATTTGTGGAATTATTTAATTGTTATTAAAAATTGCTATTGCTTACTATCATCATCATCATCATCATCATCATCTGACATGGAGCTGGCTTACTAATAATAAAAATTACATGGTACAGAGAATGAAACAATTTATATTTTTGCCTACGCAATCTATCTAGAATTCCGTGGTGTCATCACTTTGAGAAAAATTGTTCACCTGCGCTTATTTTAATCGTTTTTTCCAGCCATTCACTGTTAATTTCAAGTATGTACTTATCACTATGCCTACTACAATAAAGAATCGCAGCAGAAGTACCGTTTTGTAATGAAATACAGTTAGAAAATAAGTGGACGCGACTGCCTCCCTGGACTTTCCCATACTGGAAACTGTTCATATCATCTTTATTCAACAGTAGAGTTATTTTCCTCAAAACGGTTGTTCAAGTGCTATCCTAAAACCTTGCCTCGTAACGAACAGACTTACAAGGTTTGTAAGAAGTCCCGCCAAATATCTGCGGTGCCCCTTAATTTCCTTTAATATGCAACCAGGCATACTTCATTCTCTACTATATAACGTCACGCGGTCTAACTAGTACCAATCGCTATTGCTACCGAGGTAAAATTTTCTAAGTCCCTGGAAATTATATTTTGTAGGGCATAAAAAAACGATTTTTTTATTTTCGCGGAAAAAGATTCTTTGACGCAAACAAATAACAACCGTTAGAATAAAAAAAATATATTTTCTAAAAAAGAGGGGGAGGGGGCCGGTGCGCTTACATATATCCACGAGTGTAATATTTCTTTGCATATTCATATGCTCCATTACGTACTGAGCGATTCAGTGAAAACCCCAGCTTCCTATCTTTTTTCGTTTATTAATTAAAGGAGTTTGAAGTTTCAAACTTCCAAGCTTCGTAGAGGGCGCCACAGGAAAATTACGGAGTTCTTCAAAAAACATATCGATAGCCCCTTGCGAGGTCTATCGACATATGAAGTTTAAAAAATTCCTTGGAGCAGTTTTTGAGAAATAATTTTTTGAAATTTCCAAAATTTTGAAAATTCGTAATTTAGGCCCCTTATAATTTTTCAAAAAACTTTTTATATCACCTCATTTTACCCTTCATATACTATTCAGAAAATAAAAATCATTTGAATCGATTCATCCGGTTTCGAGTAATTGGGCGTTAAACTCAAAATTTTCAAAAAATCATAGCGCCCTTCAGTTTAAAGCTAGCGAGTTCGGCAAAAAACTAACAGATTTGTCTTATGACCCTCTATCGTTATCCGCGATAAAAGTTTCAAAATTGTAATCACGAAAAAAGTGATACCAAAAAAACATGCGTAACTTCCGCTTCCGGTTTCGGATTTTTTTGAAAAGCTTATTTTTTCGATAAATTTTCGATACACCCCCGCATTCCAAAGCGCATCAAAATCGGAGCAATACTTTCGGCTGTAGGAGCGTCACATACGTACGTACATACGTACATACGTACGTACATACCCACCCACAGACAGACATTTTTTAAAAACCACTTTTTTGGGTTCCTAGCGACCCAAAACGGATATATCCGTTAAAATCTCGATTTCGAAAATTTTCATGATTTCAATACTTACCCTATACCTAGAAGGTATGGGAAAGTAAAAATTTATATGAAATTACAAAAATCTTATGTTTACACGTCAATGGATTTAAAAGTCATGCCTTTTGTTTTCAATAGCTGGTTTGTTATCATTTGCCACAAGTTCTGTGTTGGATTTAGGTCTGGAGAGTGCACTTGCTAGTTCATTCTGTGGGATTTATTGGGCTCGTCCACCATTTAACCAGTTTTGCTCTACGACAAGAAGCTTTATGGTCCTGGAATATTACCTTTCCCTCGCTTCACAGGATTGCCCCACTAGGTACCATCTTATCTTGCAAAACTTGAAGATATTAAGAGAAATCAATAACGGTTGAGAATTATTCTCCAGGAAACTTTCTTATATACGTATTTTCAGTATGATTATTGATGTTAAAACTTGATTCATCAGTAAATTACGCTTAGCATCGATTATACTCAGAAATAAGCAGCCTTTCTCTCAGTGGAAGTGCAAACAAGTACACCAGAAATTACTCACATAACCAAAGTTACCCGAAGGATAACTAACTTCTCAAAAATACAAGGTTAACATTAGTCAACCAAAAGTTGAGTAGGTTAACTATGTCACAAATTAGTTAACCATGGAGCAACCATAACCATAAGCCATCCTCAAAGTCGCTAAAAGGTTAACCATAAAAGCTGCCCAAAACCTAACATTGAAGTCATCTTTTGGTTAACCATAGAACATATCCAAAAGATAACCTTGAAAGTCATCTTTTGGTTAACCATAGAACATGTCCAAAAGATAACCTTGAAAGTCATCTTTTGGTTAACCATAAAAAATGTCAGAAGCCAACCTTCTCGACATACCCAAGCGTTAACCTTGAAAGACATCTTTTGGGAATCTCCTCGACATACCCAAAAGCTAATCTCAAAAGTCATATTTTAGGAACCTCCTTGACATACTCAAAAATTAACCTTGTAAGTCGTCTTTTGGGCATCTCCCCTACTAACCCAAAAATTAACCTTATTTGTCATGCTTTATAACCATATTGACGGTAAAACTGAGAAATATAACTAATAGTTAACTGCTCATTGTGTCAAAAAATATCCTTTACGTGTATCTATAAGCGAACCCTAGCATCTATCCAAAGAATGCTATTAATGAGATTATCATTTTATTTCTTACAAAATGAGTAAATAAAAAAATTCATATACAAACAATTGCTATTTATTATTAAACAAAATTTTTAAATACAGCAAATTATGTACTCACAAGGAGTATCAATTTTAACCTTAATATCCTAGATACTGTTTTTTATAGCGACTTCTCAAGTCTTCCTGCATACATCCGGACCCATACTTTCGTAGCAGATAAAATGCCCAGTTATGTGGTACTAACTATGACCTTTCGCGCTGCAACTGACAGTAAATAATAATTTGTTAACAAAAATTATCTGTGGGAGATATATACATATCTAGTTCATTCTTATATCTTCTATAAACTAATTTACGCTTATATTTGTGGCAAGTAAATGAATCATTTGGAGTTTTTGAACGTGGTAATGTTGTATAATAAATATGCTTGTCCGATTTTCATTACATCTACACTACGGTTTTAAAGTCATATTTCGCCCACTAGTTAACTTGTAAAAGATAATTTAGAAAAATTAAAAGGGTGTAGTACACCAAAAAATATTAACCAACAAATGTAATCTGGCGTTACACTGGGACTAATCGACCCAAAAAATGCAGTAAATCAATTTATCAAAAAACATTTCTCGATTATTAAATGCATAAATTACATCAAATATAAAAAGGGATATGAGACATTCGACGTAAATGTAATTGAATGTATAAAATAAGTCAGAATAGCAAAACTATAACACACCAGTTAGTCATTCGGTTTATACTCGAGCCTTGCAGCTTGTAGTTTTGGTGGGCATCGATCCATCCTAAACTAATAATAGCACCAGCATAGATCGGATTTTTCTAGTTGCATATCTAACATTGGTACCACCAACGGCTGGTAAGAGCTTAACCAAAAAAAAAACAAAAAATGAGCTGGCTGCTGTTGTCACATTCGAATGTTCAATTAAAATTAATGGTAATTAGTGGTAACACTTACCTTAATAATTATTGGAAAGGATGCACACACTAAGCTAACTAAAAACGGGTGCTCTTTTTTTTTAGAAGATGACCATTCACTACGCCTTACAAATGGTAGTGGCTTAAGGAAGAAACCCCGAGAGACACAGCGCGTGTCCTGTGGTGCACAAGCGTCCACCCTCCTAAATAATTTACGTTGTGGACCGTTCCACATTCAGACGCGCCCTTGTAATATTTATTGAAATTTTATTTACTAATTATCACTTATCATCAGAATGTTAAATTTTGTTTTTAAACCCATAATTCTAATAAACCGCATTGGAATTGCTAATCCCTTATTTTACTTATCCTCTTCATAATGCTTAAAGTAAATTCGGTTCTCCTCGAAAAGCAGCCAACATAAGTGACTAATCCATATGCATTCTAGGAGATTCCGAAATTTACTCTTTCTTTTGTGTTGGGTTTATTTTAACAAATGGTACAAGATTTTAACGGTCACCTTTTACTTAAGAAAAGATTATCGCGATAGTTAGCATTATGATAAATAAGAAGGTTGGATTTTTACTAGTACGCCAACATGGAATATAACCGCGTAGCGTTGTCCAAAAGTAAACCAAGAAAGATGACAAAAGAATAGCAAAAATTATGTTCGAAGATGCTTAAATACACATAAACACCTAATACGATTTATTGTATTATGGGCTAACCAATAATGTTGCGGGTTTTGTTACTATATTTGATACTCATTTCTATAAGGAAATAATTGAAAAATGGAAAGTAAATAATAATAACATTACATTTAGGTTCAAGTTGTAAACCATTTTCTTACTAATTACAGGGAAATAAGATAATCGGCCAATAACTAAGATGACTTGAATATTTTTAAGCCCTTTTGCAATGTTATTCACAACAGTATATGCAACTATTATAAACTTTAATGGTTGTCTTTTAGTAAACATTTACAAGTATCTTCTTGTTATCTTTTAAAGCTTGTTATAGAGCATGTAACCGAAAACTAATCACTATAGGTCGCTTTAAAGATATCCAAGCATAAAGTGTATTTGAAAGGTAAACAAAAATCAACCTTTTTGGTTGGAATAAAGTTAACTATTTAGAATTACTATTGCTCAACTTTAAGTTGAACGTAACGGCTACTGTAATTTTGATAACCACTACGGATGCACAAAGGACGCCTTTAAGTTACCCACGTTGATCGTCTTTCCCGGAATCTGCTAAGGAACCCATATTTGAATCTTTTCTCTAGAATTTTAAGATGCAATAGTTACAACCAAATAGTTGAAAGTAATTAGCGAAATTACGCGCAAAATATGAGTTACATACAAAGATATCTAATAAGTTTGTTAACGCCATTATATTCGAACCCTAAAACTATAAATGATGAATATTTCAAAGCTAAACTACAGGGCTACGCCGGTGCAATTTGGTTTCATCTTCTTCGAGTGCTTTATCGCTTACCAGACCTAGCGATCTTCCTTCCTATGCTTGTGTTGCGCGTTTAGAGTGCCACAGACATAGAGGACCTACAGCTTAACGTAGGATCCGCACCGCGGGAAGTGTAAACACTTCTACTTCACAGAAGATTTACTGCGCAGAATACCTCGCTGGTTTGCCATTGCCTTCTGAGGGAGAACGGCCGTTAAAAATCCAATATTCCGGTACTAGGAATTGAACCCAGGACCTTGGGCGTAGAAGTGTAACGCATTAACATCTGGTCCACGGCCGCCTCTTGGTTTTATGTTTAAGTAATATTAGATGGATGAGAGAGGCAACATGTAGAGAAGGTTGGAAGCGGAAGGAGAAGGGTTTTGTTCAAAAATGGAAAACTGGATACGCAAATAAGCTGAATAAGAGAGAGACAGAGAAAGAGAGGTACATTACGTAACAGCATCATAAATTATTTTAGAAAGTTTTGCATTTACCGTTTAATTTAGTATTACAGAAGCAAAAAGCTAAACGTAATCTTGAAAGAAGGTATTGGAATAATTCTGCAAATCGATGTACCTTCCTAAAGAAGGTATTCAACGTCAGCACCCTATACATGCACAATTGAAAACATGGTGGTGATATTGTATTTGTGTTCAAGGAAAAATTATAGTTAGTCCATTTTCTCTTCAAGCTATTGTAATGATTCATTTTTCAAATGTCTTCTTCGTAAACGTATTCTAGGCCGATGGCCTGTTATTTACAGGTTGCTCTTAGGATTTTGATTGCCACTGGTTACCTGTTGTCGTCTTCCTCTCTCTTCCTGTTTAAATGAGATTCTGATGAGGATTGTCTGGTTTTCATTCTTATTATTATATTTATTCCAACTGTCGGTTGTTCACACCTCTGAAAATTTAAATATTATTTATTTAACATAATAAAAAGTAAACTAACAAACTGGGTACACCTGCACGTGCCGAAAACATATTTTCAACACCGAGCCCACTTGGATCGCACCAATATAACATTTAAACCAACATTGAATTAAAAACTATGATAAGACAAACACAAATTAAAAACACTCGGAACAAATACGACCGGAAAAGTCAAATAGAGCCGAATCAACATTGACACAATTTTACGAGGGCGATATAAGTGCAATCTTTTATTTTTTACCAACACCTAGATAGCATCAACGTTTATTTGCCTGAACTCCCAGATTGCGTGGGGTTATCTGTTCTGTTTTGCAAGCTCGAAGGCAAATATTTCTTAGGTCAATTTTAGCCCAAACGGTTGTCAATAGCCAAATCTCAGAATGCTAACAAAATACAGGTCAAAAATCGAATTCTGGGGAAAGATTCATCAGCTGTTCATGGAAAAACGGGCAAAATTTAGACGACGAACGTCAGAAAGGTTATAAGTCAAAAACAGTTTATTAAAAGTGTTATAAAAATATAAAAAAAGTGCTTTTATAAATATCTGGTTTATACCGGCTCTATGTTTTCTTATTAAAAGATTGATTTATTTACAATATGTCGTAAAAGTTAAAGCAGTTGTACGAGGGATGTATAGTTAATCATTTGACATTTCCACTAGAACCAGCAAGAATGAATTATTATAGTTTACGCCTAAAATCATATTTGAATATGTTAATTATTTTTTAACTTACTTTATTGATTTTCAGATTAATTATTACGTAAATAACCAGATGGGCAGATGATAACAAAAGACCTGCATGTGGCAGAAGGTCCCATTGAAGTTTGTTTATGGTTACAATTGTTCTTGCAGCAGTATAAGGGCGAACTTTGTCTTAGAAAAAGCAAACAGAACTTTGTAATCTCTTCCATTTATTCCTGATCGCCTGCTTAACGTTATGCCGCAAAAGTGTAAAATAATAGTTTGCATTAATTGTAAGACATTCTATAACAAAATCAACAAGAGAATTCCACAAACATTTTTCCATTAGTTTACCAGCTTGTCAGCTTTTGCTTTCTTTGGTTTTGGAGATGCGGCGTATTACCACTACATGGTTGCACGTTTTGACTTAGCGTAAGATAATGTAACCAGGTTTCATAAGTGTCGCAATTGAGTTCAAACATTCATTTATTTTCTTCCATATCGATGCAGTAAAAAAGAAGCGATTTGCAAACGATTCAACGTGTGTTCTTCGATCAACAAACGCGCAATCCACCTGGCAATGACCTTGCGGTACTTTACCTTGTTTTTTAAATGTCGTCAACTCTTTCGATACTAATTTGTATATTTTGATGAATTTGACGAACTGTTACCCCCTATCTTGCTGAATCAGGCCATTAACTTTTTCTTCATTTTTACGAATAACCGAAATTGCACGAGGCTTGTTTTCTATACAATTTCTCCAGTCTCTATAAATTTGAACTACTCAAACACCCGACTTTAAGAAAGACATTGTTTCCCATATTGCGCTCGTAGGCTTTTAAGAGTTTCAGTTGAATTTACGCCTTCATTCGTAAGAAATTTGATTACTATGCGCTGCTCCACGCTACAATGAACAGAGCTTCCCGATATCGTAATTATAACTGTCATAATAATTTTATAGCGAAGCAATTGCCATTGATATGTTAACAAGAGCCTCGGCTAATCTTTAATTAATTTAATTTTTCAAATTGTCTTCAGTTGGGGCTGTAATTCAAATATTCCTGTTCAAATTTGAACACTCCTCATATTTGAACGTGCTAACACATGTTGTTTTTGCAAATAATGTGATTGAACGTTGATATACGTATCAAGCAAATTAATCAAATATAAATCTATTAAAATTTTTCATAATATTATACAGGCGAAGCCGCGTATTAGAATCACGGATAATGTTATCATTCGGGTATTGTTATCACTTTCCCAAAGAACGGAGCGGACTTATAAAACTGCATAGAAAAACGCAGTTTATAAGACTCGTGACTTCGGTTTATGTTACAAATTTTTTCTTAGGAATGTTTTCATCTATCATAATCTTGTTTGAATGTATTTGTTTTGTACGAGTGGTGCCGGACCTCTCGTAAGTTAACAGCCTGCTGGCTGGTTGGCAGCAGTTAACTCATTTCTATTCTAACCCTTTGCCATAGCTGACGTAAAAAACAGACGTGATCATAGCTTAAAAGAAACAATTAACAGTGTAGAGCAGATGATAAGTTGCGGAAAAACATTTCGCAACGTATTTTACGTAAAATTTAAAAAAACGTGTTAAAATAGAAGATGCTGCAAACAAAAGTGATAATTTAAACACTAAAAGAAATCGCACGGCGAAACACAATCAAGTGGAATCTGCATTGAAACTCTGGTTCGTTAAGTAAGTGGAAGAATTCGCGAATTATCGAAAGGAAAGGAAACAACGAAAGAATGGTTTCTCCGTTTATTATTATCAATTAAGCGGCGTGCACTGCATTTACATGGTAATACGGGGATCCTTTCCATCGCCGTCTTCATATTTCCAGATCAGGTTTCTCAGAGGTGTTTAGAATTAAAACAAAAAAATTCCAAGCTAGGTCCTGAAAGTATGTAAAATATTTAGTAACTAAAAAACCAGTAGGTTTAGTGGCTTCTGTATTATGATCCCGACGTTGGAGTAGTAGAAACTTCCGATGTTTCGTTTACAGCCACACGAAACATCTTCGGGGTTTCATTATTTGTTTAGTGTTCTGCCTGTTCTTCTCATGGCTAATACCTTCTTATCGTGTAATGTAAACTCGGTTAGGAATCGTAAATATCATATCTCTTTAGCATGTCTAAAAGGAAAGCTTCTGAATGAAATTTTTGCTTTTCCTTGTTTTATCAAGGATTACTTTCAACGCAATCGTTAAAAATCGCAAAACAGTAACAAACTTAAGTTCTAAAAATAGCAAATAACAAACTGCGTTTTTAGTTACGAAACACTCTATTTTCATATCAATGTGAAATCGACGCTTTTTTCAACAGAACGCTCTTATTTGCTGTTTATCATTGTGTATGTTCCAATTGACGCAAATGCGTTGCTAAGGAATACGTTAATAATACCCCGGCTTTTACAATAATATACAATTTATATACAAAAATATCTGGATGTTGTTGGTAACATACACTATCTATCAAAATTGCGGCAGATTGAGAGATAATTAGCTAGAAATAGCACGACTTACTGCTTTGAGCGTAATAATTTGAAAAATAAATTGTTTAATTTAGGTGCCATCATACGTATATTGAAAAGGATCTGTACAGAGTGTTGATAAATCTAATTTAGCTCTCCAATAAGGTTTGCAAACAGCAATGAATGGGAAAGTAGGTTATGCTTTAATTTTTTTGTAAATATCTATTATAGACATATAAACAAATTTTCTGTAATTGAACCCATTCATCAGATATTCTATTATTATTAATGTCTTATAATTGCTGACTAAAAGTGGTGCTGTTATGAAAAAATAACAATAGTAGTGGTTGATGTATTGACAATAATTTTTTGCATTGTTTTTCTAATTCAACTACAATTTTCTAATTTTGTACTATGTTTATGTGGAAATTAAGAGCCGATACACCGTAAAACAAAAAAGTAAATATATGAAAAAATTAGAATGTTTAAATTTTAGATACACTCCTAAACTATTTCGCTACTTATCGTATCTTGGTACAAGTCTTTGTATACCTACTTCATAGAAGGCTGCCGCTTCTGACGTAACTCAATTTTGTAATGTCGTTTTGAGGTCAGCGTCGTTGAGAAGAACTTCGCGGATGTTTAAAAAATAGGAAGAGTCTGCGCTAAATCGGAACTGTATGAGAATGGTTAAAATTTCATAATTGAATTGCTCAATGAGTTGCACAGTACAAATGCACGACTCCAGAGGTCGGCAATCCCCACCCTTTGTTCTGAATCGTCCTTCTTGACATTCCTAAGGTCTCACCATACATGTCTGCATTATTAGTCGTACTACGTTCCACACAATACGCTTTTCCTGCCCCAACAAAGAAACAACTCTAGTCTTAAACTTTCGGTTGTTGAACGTTTGTTTGAACTTTTTGGCTTGGGGACTTCCACTGCATTGATTGTGGCTTAGTTTCAACTTTTGTATACGAAATCCAAGTCTCATCGCCAGTCATGATGTGATTCTGGTACTCATCGCCATCAGTTTTGAAGCGATACAGAACGATCAAGGCAGAGGCCATTCGCTGGTTTTTGTATGTTCGTGAACATCAGCTCGCACAAACTTTGTGCTACTGTAAATTTGTTCGTGACAATTTCGTATGTGAAATTTTAGGAAAATTTGCGACCCTTTCCGAAATCGTGAAACGCCGATATTTACTAATTTTTTTAATCATTTTCCCACAAAATCGCAGTTGACACCAGAAGGTCTCCCACTGCGTTCCTCATCGTGCACGTTTGTTCAGCCATCTCTGAAACTCCTACACCATTGACGTTTCTTTCACTCATGATGCTGGGACCATAATCCTCACATATTTGACGTGTAGCTAGCTCATCAACCACTAAGGCACCCCCACAATGCACCAAATTGATTCGGCGATAATATTTAAACAACTCTTACTTTCCGAATAAGGCTTGTATAATTAAAGTAGACACCCTGTGCATAGCGCAACGTACGTTTACTGCATATCTTAACAGGTTGAGAAGTATGTTTATTCTTGAAACAATTAACCATTTAAATTTAATCGAATAAATATAGTCATACTAATAACATTCGACCACCGGGGAAGCCAATAAACAGACAACATTAACTCTCTTAATGGTATTAGCAAACATCTCATGCAAGACCGTATTGGTTAGCTGCTAAAATAATTTTATAGGTAGACGTGTAATGCATCAGAAAATGACTTGCTTAATTTTTATTGACAGTTGTGATCGCGAAATTTTTTGGCTTGATAACATTTTTGTAGGTTTTTAAATCGTAAATTTCAAATGTGGTTTTTAAATTGGCGATATTTGCATTCATATATCGAAATATTCAACGAATGTTTGAATAAAAAAACATTGTTATCGCTTTACGATTTTTAATTATGTCGTTATCTTGTTCTAAACAATTAACATAGTTTTTTTGCGGTTTTAAAAAAATCCAACGATATTCAAACAGGCAGGCAATTATTACCTTGTTCTTTAAAAAAAACCTGCATCGAATTAATCAATGTATTGCTGACAGTTTAACGAAACATTTTCTGTCTAAAAATGATCTCAATTTCGAAATAAAAATATAGTGTCCTCTCATTTCAAATTAATGTATCTGTAAAGTACGAATACTGTAGTTTAAAATTACGCAGTAAAATTACACTTTTTTCACATGTGCTCATCGCAGCATTATTTGTAAACAGTTTCTGTAGCGGAAATCCATCTCTTTGGACTTTAATCCGTCCTTTCTGATAATTCCATTTCCAAGATATATGAATACGATTTGAAGCTGTTGATTGGAAATATTTCTAGCTAAAGCTTAAATTTAGACCACCAATTTTTTAACGCTTCTCGAAATAATTCCATTCGAACTTTGAAATTTTAGATAAGCCATATCAGGCGTCTGGCCTACAATTTTAAAACTGGGAGATTTGGTAATAAAAGTACATTTTATGTAAATACCTACTATTCTAAAATGAAGATAAATAATGCAAAGTGCCTGTATGTTTAACCACATTTAAAATATTGCAATGGAGTATCATTTTTAAGTTAGAATTTGCCTTCTTAAGTGCCAAACGTAACCTTTACATTTTTTCATTTGTAAAATTTATGCACGACGAGTTGTAACTTTGGTTAATCGTGAAAATGAAGAAAACGTTAATGCTTTTATTCAGCAAAACAGACAGATAACAGTTCGTTAAAGTTCTAAAGATGTACAAATTAGTGTCGAAAATGTTGAAGACACCGTAAAATATGAGCTAATGTATGGTAAGGGGACTGCCAGGTGAATCTGCGCTTGTTGGCGAAAGAGCGCACGTCTAATCGTTTGCAAATCGCTTCTTTTTTACTGCAGCTACATGAGAGAGAAGGAGATGTATTTTTAGAATCAATTGTGACAACTGATACAATCCAGTTATATTATTTCACCTTTGAGTCAAAGCGTACAGGGTGGGCAAATTTCGATGTTTGTATAGGGTAACTCGGTAATTATAGGAGATACAAAAAAATGGAAGGCACGTTCTCGATCTCTTTTTTTGAGACAAATTCACTGGCGGAAACAAAAATTTGCTATCGTCTTTTGTTTTCGAGTTACAAACAAATGTTCGATTTTTCGACTTTTAGACACATGTGAATATCGTGGTTGTTTGTA
>JABXWE010024791.1:0-14971 GCA_014611495.1 Limonius californicus | reverse complement strand
CCAATGCCAACATGATTTTCCTTTAAATGCTTGTAGTTCGTTTATTTGTAAGTTTAGGGGATTTATGTATCAATAAATTTTGTTTAAAATTAAATGATCGTTTAAAATATGCAAGAATATACAGGGTATTCCATTTAAAAAAATGTTGTTTTTCTTAATATCTCGTAAACGAGAAGTTCAATTGTTTTTAAAATGTTACCATCGTAATCGGAAGAAAAAACGCTACTACTTTGGTAATTTAACCAACATCGTATCTTTGGTAGTAACAAAGTTGGCAATAGTGCCGACTTCAATTTGAACACCCTGTATTTATACAATTATCACCTTATAGAAGGTGGAAAATATGTATATAATGTATATGTAAATAATATGTATAGGACGAAATACTCCCTTGAAAGTAACTTTAAATTAATTTGCCCGACTATACTGAATAACTTTGCATAAAGAAGGTATTAAAAGCTATATCTCAATAGTATACGAAAAATAACAGTAATAATATTTAGAGTTTATGGAATGTATAATAATTATCAAGTGAAGTTGTTTTAGTTTAAAAGAAATTTTCTCAATATGAGACGATACATATCTGAAACACAAATTAGTCTTTTTAGGGGTTGATTGTATATTTTGAGATGTAAAATACTCATGATGGTAGTTTTAGCATAATTTTATGAATAGGGTGCCAAAAATAATATTTGCAAAAATGTTTTGCTATGATACAAAAGTTTACTGATATAGAAATTAATGATTTTAGTGGTTGTTGCACATTTGAAATTATAAAATACCCACGATAGTAGTTTTAACATAATTTCATGGATAGGTAGCGAAAAATAATATTACTAAATGTTTTTGAGATGTTGAATTTAATAGTTTTCTAGCGGCCTATGATACAGAAATTAACTTATATACAAATTAGTGATTTTAGGGGTTGATTGTACAATTTACTATGTAATATACCCATGATGGTAGTTTTAACATAATTTCTTGGATATGGTGTGAAAACAATATTTGCAAAAATGTTTTCGAGGCGTTGAATTTAATAGTTTCACAACACTATATCTACCGGCCTATGTACAAAAATTAACTGATATACAAATTATACATTTTAGGGGTTGATTCAACATTTTAAGGGATAAAATACCCATGATGATAGTTTTAACATAATTTCCTGGATAGGATGTGAAAAGTAATATTAGCAAAAATGTTTTCGAGATGTTGAATTTAGTAGTTTTACAACATTATATCTAACGGCCTATGATAAAAAAGTTAACCTATATACAAATTTGTGATTTTAGGAGTTGATTGTACATTTTATGGTGTAATGTACCCATGATGGTAGTTTTAACATAATTTCCTGTATAGGGTGTGAAAAATAATATTAGCAAAAATGTTTTCGAGCTGTTGAATTTAGTAGTTTTACAACATTATATCTAGCGGCCTATGATACAAAAAAACTGATATACAAATTAATCATTTTAGGGGTTGATTGTACATTTTAAGGGGTGAAATACCCATGCTGGTAGTTTTAACATACTTTTTCGAATAAGGTGCTAAAAATAATATTAGCAAAAAAGTTTTCGTGGTGTTAAAGTTAATAGTTTTACGAAAAACAACAACACTATTTCTAGCGGCCTTCAATGTTTGCTGATATTTGTTATTGTTTAGTATGTTTATGGTCTGGATTAAATGACAGCATCCAGCAGTTGTAAATAAACAATTTGCTGGCCCAGTGGCGGTTACGATGGTTCGTCTTTAATATATAGCTAAGGGTGTGCGGCTTTCCTGTGTGAGAGGTATACCATAATCTTTTATGAGATTTAAAACAACAACTAAAAGGGATATTTATTTTATTAACTCAACCTGGTAACCTCAACTGCACTCAATTTTAATTAAGGTTTGTTTATTTTTTCCTGTCAATTTAAATATCCTGCGGATTCTTAAAATACGCATCTCCTAAGACTGCGGTATCATCAAACAAAAATAGAAAAAAAAATGCCCAGCAAACAGTTTGACTTTAGTTGTATTTTTTTTTTCGAGTCGGTGTTCGGTTATTATAGTGAGCGTCTAGAAGCAGGACATAGACAAATACAAGTTGGTATGGCACAGCTGGAGTGACACCCCTGGGTGAGGCTCGCACTAAACACACACTCATCTTTCAAACAATTTATTCCAGGCTGACCAAATCTACTTCTTTTTGTCTTCTCGGTGTCTTGTCGAGCGCTGCGGCGGATGATTTAATTATTTAAAGTTTTTTCAGCCTGGTTGTTGTTTCGTAAGTAACAAGGAGCCGGAAAAATATGCCCACGAATTAATTTGAATATTTTTGTCATTGTGTTCCCAGAATAATGATGGGTTAGTTGACGCCAACTTGGTACCAGATATGCTTGTGAAATGTCCTCGGTCATTAATTATATTCATATAGTTAAGCGTCAGTGTTGTCGAGTTGGACACTTGAACAATAACTTTATAGCTTTGGATTTTATGGCTATAATCGTTATAGAGTAGGTATCGTTGCAAGTTAAAGCAAATGTCAAAGTACTCGTTTTGGTGAGCTCGAAATCCACGCGGATCATATTTCAAGAAATATTTGATTAGGTATTGAATATTTAACCCAGTCCATTCAGATTTAATGATTTCTCAAATCCTTGATATGACGTAACAAAAGTTTGTTGTTGGGATAGTATATTGTACAGGGTGATCCTAAATATGTCCAAAAAACATGGCAACGTATAGCTGAGGTTATTTAACACCTAAATTAGGTACCTAGTAATCTCTTAAAATTCACTTTAATTTTTTTACATCGATTCACTGGAATGTAAATACCTGTTTTATCTTTTGTTTGATTTTGATAAACTTTATTGTTTTACAAAGCTTACAGTTAGAGGTTCCATCAATTGTTCCTTGTTTGTGAAAACCCATTGACGATGAATACTTAGCATGGCTAACCCATTTAACCAACTTTCACCAATAGTGCTTCTAAGCCATATTTTAATTCGACGAAAGGAGCTGAATGAATGCTCTATAGTGCTTGTTGTGCAGGGCTGTGAAAGCAAAATCAGTAACGCTTTTCCAATGGTTGGAAAAAACAATTCGCTCTTTTCAAAACCTCGATGATATCTGGCGCTTCTTTTACTTTATTCCACTCTTTGAACCACAATTCCCTTTCTCCTTCGACGCCTTCCAAATTGTAAAAAGTTGCGCATTCATTGCATTCCTCCAATGAAAAATCTCTCATGTTACTTACTTGGTTGGAAATGTGTCAATGAAAATACAAGCGATTTGTCTGCAGAAAATCTGACTTCTAAAGATAATATGATGGAATCTAAGGAAGGTATTAGAAACCTTCTTCAAAATTAGGACTGATTGCCGGCTGGAGGGTTGCTTTTATGCATTTGTCGGCCAGCAACGCGAGTGGCGATTATATCAAAATTCAAATGCTTTGCAATGTCGCCTGCTTCCTTCCAAACGTCAGCTGTGACGTTCTCCGCATCTTCCCGATGCTCTCTTAGCATGACGAGAATAATTTGAATGTGCTGGTTAGCTTTAACTATGTCAAGTGCCTTCATTTGAGGTGTATTTGCTACGAGTTTCAGTATAGAGGAATACTTTGCAATTAATGCTACTGACATAACACATAAAGATCTGCACGCCGCTGCATGCATTTGATATGTATTTGTTCTTGTTGCTGCATTACCCTCTTAAGTTAATATCTCTAATGCTTCAACAATATCGACGAAGTGCTCCTTAAAAACATGGATGCTCTTGTACTTCTCTGTCCATCTTCCACGCGGGAAGGGGGGGCAGCTGCCCCCTTACTCCCCTGGATACGTCCTTGGTCTGTAAAATGGTACAATTGCAATAAAAGTGAAAAATTTAATTTAACTATTTGCAGTTTCTAAACTAGTATTCTGTTTTCCAAAAAATGCCTTATTTTTTTGGAAAATTGAATGTTTAAAGAGTTGTTTAACCGAGTTTCCAATAGAAAAAACAATTTCAATGCATACACTTAATTTATAAATTTTTACTCCTAAATTTTCATTTACCTTATGTGTCAGACTTTAACCACATTTCACAGACAACTGTACATTTTTCTTGAAGATTGGACTGTTAGCTTGCCAAAACAACGAAGCTTATCAAAACTGGAGAAGAAAAAAAACGTTATTTAAATTTTAGTGAATTGATGTAAAAATCTTTGAAACGCCATATCTCCGTAACAGTGCGGAATTTTAAGAAAGATTATCGGTTAATTTAGGTGTTAAATAACACCTCAGCTATACGAGTTTAGAATCACCCTGTATAAATTGTTCTAATGTTTAATTAAACAACCTTATAATTCATAGAAGGGACCATAACATTTTTAAACAAATGTGAATCATTTTAAATAATTTTTGCAATAAACGGTTACTATTTTGTGTTATTAATAAACCTATAGTCCAGAACTAAAATCAAAAAGTATGTACTAAGAAACTACAATAACCAATAAGAATGTTGACTAAACTATGCAGAACACATATACAGGATGGTTCAACAATGCAAGAACAGACGATTGTGTTTTAATATGGGAAAATATCCAAATATACTTTTGAGGCCGACTAAAGCAGAGCCATTAGTTGCACATTTAAAAATACTTTAGATTCTACAGGGTACTCTTTAAAAAGTGCTACGCCAAATTTACGTTCCTTAAAGAAAATGCCCTATACGTTTTTACATTTTTCCATTTCCTACAATAACAAAAATATACCTACTAGTAAGCAGAGTTATGGAGAGCCATAACCTGCACTTTTTAAAAATACTTAGATTCTATAGGGCGCTCCTTAAAAAGAATGTTGTATTAATTAAAATGAAACACTATATGTATGTACATTTTTCAATTCTTCGTGAATATAAGATTACAATAATATAAAGCTGTGTGGGTCGAAATATATAGTTTCTGTGTTATTCAATCATTTGGTCGAATATTTAATGTAATTATGAAGATAAATAGTTGTAATTTCAATGATAAATTAAAACACAGCTCAAGCTATTATTCAGGGTGATCCATATTCACAAAAGGTTTGATTACTCAATTTTCTTAATTGAGACTGCTCATATATTTTGCTATATTTTGAGAGTTCATGGCTTTGAGTTAACATAAGGCACTGAACAGCTACACTTATAATTGATAAAGTAATTTAATATAAGGTTATAAGTTTGGGTGTGGTGGTAACTGAGATGGCAGAGCGCTTGTTTTCTGTGCAAAACGTCGATTATGGGTTGGGTTCGACTCTGTATCTGTATCTGTGCTGCAACCCACCACCCAGAATTTCTCAATACGGCTAATAACCGTGGCTCTTTTATGGCCAAAAACTCTGGCAGTTCCGTCGTTCGCATTCGACGTTAAACTGTAATTCCCCAATGCTTCCACCTTAGCGCTGAGGAGAATCACGTGGCAGAGAAAAGGCCAGTGCCCAGTACTGGGACTGATTAGGCTGTTGACGGATAAGTTTGCAATGTTGATGTAATTTTTAATATTTTGTCGAAAATTATCCACTTGCACTTAAAATTATTTGTAGGTATATTATACTCACACTCAAACGTTTTCATTAATTATTCATAAAATAAAAACTCTCCAAAATTGATTGATACATATTTTGCCACATTATTGTTGTTTGCAAAATTTTATATTCGCCTTGCTGTGTAGGCTTCTGAAAAATAATCGCCCAGCAGTTAAATTGTTGGGGTTGTAAATATAGCGGCACTGAATTAAACAGAAATTTTTAGATTTAGACCTTCATGGTATTACATTGTTTATTGTAGATTTTTGGGAGGGTAAGTTTCCTCACGTGCACTTAGGCCACATAGGTGGGTCATTGTATTATATTGTTTATTGTAGATTTTTGGGAGGGCGAGTTACCTCACGTGCACTTAGGCCACATAAGTGGATCCATTGTGCTGCCTCTCCAGCAGCTCTCCAATTTGGGCATCACCCAAACCATCCAATCCTTTCGATGTATACTTGACGACATCCGCAACTGGAGTGTTGCTGATTTCGACCATATCAGGCCAAAAGCCTTCCAGCAGGGATCTTCTGATTGTTGCGAGCTCCGTTGCATCCTCGACAGTTTGGGCTCTCCTCCAGTCCCATCCTGTGCATGTGTAGATTTAGGGTACAGTTTCCAGATAAGATACCTACAACTAGTCGCAGGTTCTTCTGGGACAGTTGCACACAAAATTTGGCATGCATGACGACAACTTTAAGTGTTTACCCATCTTCGTGTGAAGTTTTTTAGGCTTTCTTGGTACACCATAAAGCTTAATGTCCTCAGGGACGTAGGAATAACGGATTCTGGTCCCCAAATAGGTTGTTCGGAGGCCAGTCTCGTAATCTCATCAGCCTCCTAGTAGCCGTAGCTTCCTTCATGTCTTTTTACCCATATAAGAGAAATGACATTAGCTTTTGAGATATCGTCGAGAGCTTCACGGCACCATAGTACCACTCCAGAGGTAATTTTGCAACTACCTAGGTTTAGTAAAGCGGCTCTGTTGTCACTGTAGATACCAATACGTTGGTTCTTGATCTGTCGTTGCCTTCGCACCATGCATTATTCCCACTACTTCCGCTTGGAAGACAGTAGCAATTTTGCCTAGTGATATACTGTGGCGTAGGTTTAGGTTATCGGAGAAGACTCCGGCACCCGTTCCATGCCTTGTTTTAGATCCGTTGGTAGACACTGAAGTGTCTATTGAAGGTATATTGTGGAGGGACGTAGTCTACCATTGTGTCTAGAAGAGGGGTCTTGACGACTTCCTCATCCAGCATGCGAGTATGTCTGCATCGCCTACCTACTGTGTGCCACAGACCCTTATGCTGCAGCCTCAGACCGGTCCTCACAGCTACTTCCTCCACAAGAGGTCGAGTGGTGGAAGGCATAAGATCGCCTATAAGGCGGCCGTAGGAGTTGAATACATAGCACCTGTAGAACTAAGATAGACAAGAAGTTGTACATGTTCTAGTTTGGTTGCTACCGTAACTTGCCTGGCCTTGGGCCACCAGACAATGGCTCCATAACTTAGCATAGGTTACCAAATTCCATTTAGGATGACAAACCGATCTATCTATTCTTAGCATAAAAGGATTCATATTAAAATAAATCTAAACGAAGTACAATACAAACCACTTAATCCCACAGTGATTTTCATGTACCTATTTGTTTCCTGTTCGATTAGAGAGGTAACATGGAATATAACAAACTTTATCATTTTACTAATGTGTATAGGTACACTGAAAATAGTAAAGGTTACAAAACTGCGTAAGGAGCAAGATTAATTTTGAGAATATTAAAGAAGCCTCCTCGCTACTGCAAATGCAGAAAAAAGCACTGTGATTTTAATATTAGGCAGTTCTGTAAGCAGTAGATAATGTACTATGTGATTTACGGGCGAGTATGAGCCTACCATTTCAAAAATAGGCAACCCAAAATACATACCACAAGAACCTAGGATGTCTAATCTTTTAGTGATGGTTATCACTTTAATGAATAAGCATATAAAAAAAGCTGATATTTTAAGATATTAAGTAGCCTAATCTTGCAAGAATTAATTTTTATTTCTTTGTTGCAGACATCGCTTGTAGACGTCGCAGCTGACAGTAGCTTGAGAAATCAAACACTACAAGAACTACAAAAATTTTGTTCCTCACAAATGGTAAGCAATTGAGATAGTTTAAGGAAAATGATTTTGCTATAATGTATTCATGTAAAATATAGGCCATACGGAAGTGGTACATTTATTATTACTTTGTATTAAACATTATGAAATGTATATGAATTTATGGACATGTAAAACTTTGTGACTACGCAAGTAAGATGGGGGTCCCTTTGACGCAGCCTTACAGTCGTATTATGACTTGCACAATCAAATTCATTTGACTAAGAACATTTTTGGTTTCTATACAACACATGAAATATTAATTGCAATGAATAATAATATTGAAATGAACTTTCGAAACTGATTTCTTGTGTAATAGTGAACCATTTGGGATATTTCTGATTATTTAGAATCAGTTTGTTTAGCTCTGAAGTGATTAATATTCTGTAAATCGTGTGAACATGAAGTGATTATAATAGTAGTTATGTAAACATAATTTTGAAAAAAGATAACGCTTCATTTAGTCTTTACTAAATGATTAATGTTATGTTCTTCGTTTTCAATATATCAAATAACTAAAGAATACTTTAGCATTTTTTATGTACATTTGTTATATGTCCCAGAAAAATGCCTCAAAACAATACTGTTTCATTATTTATACCAAAAAAATCTGTTATTTACTAATAAACAAAATATCGAAAGTATCAAAGTACGCAGAATATTCAGGTATCGAAAGCACCGAAGGTATCGAAATATCAAAAACATCGAAAATATCGCAGTATAGAAAATATCAAAGTACGGAGAATATCCTGGTATCGAAAGCTTTAAATGTATCCAAGTTATTAAAGTATGGCCAATATCCAGGTATTGAAAATACCAAAGATATGGAAGTATCAAAATTATCAACGTACGGAGAATATTCAGGTATCGAAACTACTGAAAGTGTCTAAAGTGTTAAAATATGAGGAATATCCAGGTATTGAAAGTGTCGAAAGTATTAAAGTATCAAAAGTATCGAAAGTATCGCAGTATAGCAAATATCAAAGTACGAAGAATATCCAGGTATCGAAAGCTTTGAAAGAATCGAAGTTATTAGAGTATGGCGAATATCCAGGTATTGAAAGTACTGAGGATATCGAAGTATCAAAAGTATCGAAAGTATCGCAGTATAGAAAATATCAAAGGACGGAGAATATCCAGGTATCGAAAGCTTTGAAAGTATCGAAGTTATTCGAGTATGGCGAATATCCAGGTATTAAAAGTACCGAAGATATCAAAGTATTAAATATTAAAAGTATTAAAGTATGGAGCATATTTAGGTATCGAAAATACTGAAAGTATCGAAGGTGTTAAAATATGGCGAATATCCAGATATTGAAAGTGCCGAAGGTATCGAAGTACCTATCATTTGTATGAAAGTATGGATAATATTCAGGTATCGAAAGTATGGAAAGTATCGAAGGTATTAAAGTATGCCGAATATGCAGTCACTAAAATTACCGAAGGTATTGGAGTATTAAAATAACGAAAGTGTCAATGGTATCGAAGTCTCGAAGCATCGAAAGTATCAAAGTATGAAGGATATTCAAGTTTGAAAATAGTGAAGTGAAGTGGACTAAGTATTGAAGGTTTCGAAGTGTGGAGAATATCCAGGTATCGAAAGTACCGAAGGTATCGAAGTATTAAAACTATCGACGTGTCAAAATATGGAAAGTATGCAGGAATCGAAATTATTGGAGGTATTAAAATATTACATTTATTAAAAGTATCGAAGGTATCGAAGCATCCTAAGTATCAACGTTTGAAAAATATTCATGTTTATTATATATTCAAGTATCGACAATATTACAGTATGGACAATATCCAGTTATCGAAAGTGCCGAAGCTATCTAAGTATCAAAAATATCGTCGCGTCAAAGTATGACGAATACCCAGGTATTAAAATTAGGAAATGTACTGAAGAATGCCATATATCGATAGGTATCGAATTATTGAGAATATTTATGTTTCGAAAGTAGCGAAGATAGGAAAGTGTCAAAAATATAGAAGGAATCAAAGCATGGAGAACAAGCAGGTATTGAAGGTACCGCAGGTATCGAAGGTACCGCAGGTATCATTGTATCAGAAGTATTAAGTATATCGAAAATATCGAAGTATAGATAGTATTAAAGTAGAATTAATATTCAGGTACCGAAAGGTATAGAAGTATCAAAAGTATCTAAAGTACTATAGCGATCTGGTTGGTTCCAGATGCTATATATTAGAATTAAAGCGAGCATTAGGAGAAACATGTTGTTTATTGATTGTAAAAATGGTAACTAATAAATAAATAACAAAAAACATATATGTATATAACCCAAAGCAAGGCGATCCGATGTAAATGTAGTGCACGCGCACTACAGTACTGAAGTATTGAAGGTATCAACGTATGGATAATATCCAGGTATCGAAAATATCGCAGGTATCGAGGTATCGAAGGTAATCAAGTATGGAGAATATCTAGATATCGAAAGTACAGAAGGTATTGAAGTACCAAAAGTATCGAAGTATTAAAAGTATTAAAGTATAGAGAATATCCAGGTATCGAAAATACTGCGAGTATCGAAGGTGTTAAAATATGGCGAATATCCAGGTATTGAAAGTACCGAAGGTATCGAAGTATCAAAAGTATCAAAGCATGGGGAATATTCAGGTATTGAAAGTATAGAAGTTGTTAAAATATGGCGAATATCCAGATATTGAAAGTGCCCAAGGTATCGAACGTATCGAAGTACCAGAACTATAAAAGTACTGATAATATTCAAGTATCGAAAGTATTGCAAGTAAGTATCAACGAATGGAGAATATCCAGGTATCGAAAATATAGAAGGTATCGAGGTATCGAAGGTAATCAAGTATGAAGAATATCTAGATATCGAAAGTACAGTAGGTATTGAAGTACCAAAAGTATCGAAGTATTGAAAGTATTAAAGTATAGAGAATGTCCAGGTATCGAAAGTATGGAAGGTATCGGACGATTAACACCACATGGCTTGGAAGAAATAAATACCTGTTTTTTTTTTAAATACCTTGATACCTCAATACTTTCGATACCTTGATACTCTTAGTAGTAGTAACCAATATTTTTCCAGTATTTTGATATTTTCTACACTCTGACACTTATGATACTTTAATATTTTCTATCCTTTAATATTGCTGATACTTTGATATTTTAATTACCTACTTTAATACTGTGATACTCTGAAAGTTTTGATACTGCAATATTTTCGGTGCTTTAATATTGCCGATATTTTAATTATTTCACTACTGCGATACTCTAGTAGTTTCGATACTTCAATGATTTCGGTGCTTTAATATTGTTGATACTTTCATACTTCGATACTTTAAATTCTTTGATACTTTGATACTCTGATAATCTGGATACTTTTAAATGTTAATTATTTCGATACTTGTACGATACAGAGCCGGTATTTATTAAAGGCGGATTTACTTTATTAAATATTTTACGCCCATTTGTTGAACAATGCTCATATACAGATAACCATAAACTTCACAATTTATTCACGGAACGGTTTATCCATTTAACTGTTTGGATTTCCAATCATACGACATGATACATGTTTATTTGTAGAACACAAAAATTAATTAGCACAATTGTTAAACAAGTCTTAATTAAAAGAAAACAATGACAGCTATCTTAACAAAATCGTGTTTATACCTTGGCAACAATAATACGATATATTTTTAATGCAAATTCAAGTGATGCGTAAAATAAGGCGATTGTAATAAAAAACAAATTTAATTATGATAAATATATTTTATGTGTTTGTTATTTGGAGGATTTCCATTACGTTGTCAGTATTTATATTCCAATATTAATAACATTATTGTTTGTCCGCGGACATTACGAAGATGGCAACAAAAGTAATAAAGTGGTTTCAGTTGTAGGTGGAAATGGATTTTTGGAAACCGCATTTCAGTATTTCAACATAGCTGCTACTTGTAAACAATCTTAAGCGTGCGATATGTAAAATGTAACTTCAAACGCTCAATAACAATTACGATTAAACTTCTCAAGCAAATTTAAACCGTATCTCTGTAATGTATAAACTTAAAGCACCCACTAAAAGTGTGCCACTCATCGAAATTCTCTGTTGATAAACTGCCATGTGTTCTTTACTAGCACTCGTTCCCATAAAAATAGACATTAGCTTTAAAAATTTCAAGTATTTTATCTTCTGGTTATCTTCTTATTTTTATCTGGAGCAATAAATTTGAAAACGGACGTTACTTCAAAAATGTGTATCAGTTCTCGGGCGTAAACATTAAACTACTACAGCGGGGATATTATCATACAAAACAAGTTGTCAGGTGCCGTCATGAAATGGTTTATGTCGCTGAATGGTTGTTAACTGTAGTGGTTCTGGTTTGGACTCTGAAGAGGTAGCCATCAATCAAACACTTAGAGTGACATAGGACGTTAAACATGTGTAGGATCTATTTGAAAGAACTTCATTCAAACAGAAAATTGTTGAAAAATCCCATTAGAGTTTAAAATTCTAACAAAGCAAAGTAGTAAGAAGGGTTAACTTATTTACATTCCAAATAAGAAGCGTATAGAGGGATTTTAAAAAATACATCGAGGTGATTCCCCATTTTTTTCGGTCCGTAAACGTTTTTGAAGTGATACCTATCCGATTACTTTTCTTGATAACTTCGACATTGATTGTAATAATTGCATTTGATTTTTAGCTACTAGTAGGTTGCTTAATTGTTTTTTTTTGTTTTTGTACGGTAAATAGAATTTTAAAGAAAGAAATTAAAAGACCTTCATTTGTAGAGAATATTGTTATCAAAAAAGTAAACGGGGAATGGGAATAGCCTATATCTATATAGGGTATTCCTCTAAGAATTGTGAATTACACATAGTTATGAGAAAGTTAATTAAATATAGCTAGGGCAGTTAGGGAAATGTGAATTAAATGTAGCTAGGACAGTACCCCCTAGGGCAGTTAAGGGAATGTGAATTAAGTATAGCTAGGACAGTACTTCCGAGGATTGTGTGTTGCATATAGTTAGGGGAATGGCATCAGGGAATGGGAATAGTCTATATCTAGGGTATTCCTGTAAGAATTGTGAATTACATATAGTTTGGGGGAAAGTTAATTAAATATAGCTAGGGCAGTTAGGGGAATGTGAATTAAGTACAGCCAGGACAGTACCCCCGAGGATTGTGTATTGTATATATGTAGTTAGGGGAATTGCTTTAGGAAATGGAAATAGTCTATATCTAGGGTATTGTGAATTACATATAGTTTGGGGGAAAGTTAATTAAATACAGCTGGGGCAGTTAGGGGAACGTGAATTAAGTGTAGCCAGGTCGGTACCCCCGAGGACTGTGTATTGTATATATTTAGGGGAATGGCTTTAGGAAATGGAAATAGTCTATAGCTAGGGTATTCCTCTAAGAATTGTGAATTACATATAGTAAGAGGAATGGGAATTAAATACAGCTAGGACAGTACCCCCGAGGATTGTGTATTGTATACAGTTGACTTCAGGGGTATGGGAATAGTCTATATCTTGGATATTCCTCTAAAAATTGTGAATACATATAATTAGGGGAAAGTTAATTAACTACAGCTAGGGCAGTTCGAGGAATGTGAATTAAGTACAGCTAGGACAGTGCCCCTGAGGATTGTGTGTTGTATATAGTTAGGGAAATGGCTTCAGCGAATGGGAATAGTCTATATCTAGCGCCTTCAACTAAGAATTGCGAATTCCACACATGCGAAGGTAAATTAAAAACAGCAAGGGGAGTCCCCCATAGAATTGTGTATTACATATAGTTAGGGGAATATTGATTAACTATAGCTACGGGAAGTTAGGGGAATGCGAATTAAATACAGGTGGGAGAGTACCCACGAGGACTGTATATTGTATATAGTAAGGGGAATCGATTCAGGGAATGGGAATAGTCGATATCTAAGGTATTCCTCTAAGAATTGTGAATTACATATAATTAGGGAAAAGTTAATTAAATATAACTAGGGCAGTTAGGGGAATGTGAATTAAGTACAACTTGTACAGCACCCCCGAGGATTGTGTATTGTATATAGCTAGGGGAATGGCTTCAGGGAATGGGAATGGTCTATATGTAGGGTATTCCTCTAAGAATTGTGAATCACATATAGTTAGGGAAAAGTTAATTATATACAGCTACGGGAAGGTAGATAGGGGAATGTGAATGAAATATAACTAGGCAGTATATTCGGTATTGTGTATTGTATATAGTTAGGAGAATCGCTACAGGGAATGGGAATATTTTATATCTAAGGTATTCATCTAAGAATTGTGAATTCCACATAGGCGAATGTGAATTAAAAAACAGCTAGGGGTGTTCCCCATAGAATTATGTATTCCATATAGTTAGGGGAATGTTAATTAAACATAGGTACGGGAAGTTAAGGGAATGTGAATTAAAGATAGCTAGGACAGTACCCCCGTGAATTGTGTATTGTATATAGTTAGGGGAATGGTTTCAGCGAATAGAAATAGTCTATATCAACGATATTCCTCTAAGAATTGTGAAATACACATAGTTAGGGGAAAGTTAATTAAATATAGCTAGGACAGAACCGCCGAGGATTGTGTACTGTATATAGTTAGGGGAATGGCTTCAGGGAATGAGAATGGTCTATATTGTAGCGTTACGGACCCTTGTGTTGTGTTTGTAGCTTTTATTTATCGTGAATGTTCGTGATCGTCTTATGTTCGGATCTAGAGTAGTTGAGCTAAATACGTGAAATAAAACACCAGAGAGGTTTAATACTTTTATTGTCATCAATATTAAACTGCAGACAGTGCAATTTAGCTACCTCCGGTATTTACCTGTTCAGGCTAGGAAACTGCAGGAAACCTTAGCCGAGGTAGAGCGGCGCGATCTCAAGTACAGCGATTTCCTTTATGAAATTTAAACTATTTGCCCAATAAATACTAAAGATGCTGTTATCGGCCGGTTCGCAGGGGGGTTTCTGAAGGTATGTCAGGGGAGGCCGTAGCTGCCGAGATACCTCAAGCGCTTGGCGGGTGCAGGGTTAAAGGAATTTGACAGTGCAGCCGAGATACCTCAAGCGCAATTGTCAAAGAGTGCCGTAGCAGCCGAGATACCTCAAGCGCTTGGCGGGTGAAGGGTTACAGGAATTTGCCAGTGCAGCCGAGATACCTCAAGCGCAATTGTCAAAGGATGCCGTAGCTGCCGAGATACCTCAAGCGCTTGGCGGGTGAAGGGTTATGAATTTGACACTGCAGCCGAGATACCTCAAGCGCAATTGTCAAAGGATGCCGT
>JABXWE010024790.1:0-12513 GCA_014611495.1 Limonius californicus | reverse complement strand
TAGCAGAAAAGCTTTTAGATAATGGTCTTACCATTGTAGGAACGCTAAAAAAGAACAAAACATGCATACCACCAAAGTTCCTACCCAATAAAGCAAGGCCAGAAGGGTCCTGATCTTTGGCTTTACAAAAAAGTTGCTCCTGTGTCGTATGTTCCGCAAGTTACAAAATCGGTGATTTTACTTTCAACAGTGCATCAATCGGCTGACATTTCGGAAGAGAAGAACAAACCGGAAATAATTTTAACTTGTAACGATATAAAGGGTGGTGTCGATTCATTTGACCAATTAGTACACGAATACATATGCAAAAGAATTTTTTTGGGAATGCAGTAGATGTTGCCGGTGTTGCTGCTTATGTTTTGTGGAGGAATTTGCATCCACAGTGGAATAAAAGAACATGTTAAATAAGACGTATTTTTCTGCGGGAATTAGGAGAAGAATTAGTGACTCCACAAATCAGACGAAGACCTCGAAAGGGCTTACAGGAGCCCACCCTGCAAAGCATTACACAGTTTTCAGGCAATACTGAAGCCGAGACTTCACTAGTAAACCAAACAGGGAAACTCAGGCGGTGTTACATTTGTCCAGCTAAGAAAAGTAGAAATCAAAAGCAAATTTGTGGCAAATGTAAACAAAATGTGTGTGGAAAACATAGCTGTGCAAAGAAAAATTGACATAATTGTGCCTAATTTCTATTATTTACAGTACCAAAATATAGTTACTCACGTTAAAATTTAATAAAACTGTATTTCCATATGTTGCTTTAATTGTTTGTTATGTAAAACCGAAAGCATACAAGTATTATATTTAATACAGATAAATAAATACATACATTTAAAATGTTGAACTTGAGCATATATACTGTAAAAAGTAGCGTGCCTAGTAGACACACCTTGTCCGGTACTGTTACTAAAATAGCTTGACCGGTTAAGGGTTAACCAAAATAAAGTATTTTTTTGATAAACTTTCGACCAAAACCCAACAATAAGAAAGTTAGAGTAAGATCTTATCAATTAACGCCCACTGTTGAATAACGCTAATATTAGCCAGGAAGAATTAAAGATAATACCATTGTCTTTTCGTTTCGTCCTTTCAGAACTGTATTGTTGCTACTTTAAATTGAATTATGCACAAAACACCTAAATTTTTAGCTGCTCCATAAACAATAATCATATATATGTATTCCTTGTTACTTAATTAACCATTTTATCCAAACTAATTACTTAACAAAATGGCTTAATTTTGACGTTTAAATTTACTGATATTTAATTAAATTTTTTTGTTTCGTTTTGTGTTTCCTTTTGTTTTCTAGTCTTATTAAATAATCAGCCGCCTTTAATAAGTGGATACCAATTTTTGAGCATTATAAGATATTTTTTAATAGCCGTAGCTTTTATGATTCTACATGTTTATCAGTTATTAACTAAATACTTGTTGAATTTACTCTCAAATATGCCCAATTTGAATTTAAAACCTACGTTACTACCATAGTTACTACAAATACTCATTTAGTTGATTTAAACTACCCTGTTACTCGGTTTTAGTCAAAAGTTTATAAAAAAAAACACTTTATTTTGGTCCCCTCTAGCTACCCCTTCAGTCTCTCCGTACGTTATCAATCACCCTCTATAGAGGGATGCAAGAACAAAAGGGAATGGCGTAGACGATACAATCACAACTCTATCAGGAATACAAGGAACCAGACATCTGTACAAACATAAACGTAGGAAGGTTGAGATGGTGAAAGAATGTCAGGCATAGAATCCACAAAGAAAACAGTTAAATATGCATTAATAAATAAAAGGCCTAGGAGAAGACCAAAAACAAGGTACATGAACCAAGTAGAGACGGACATCAAAAATTTAAGATACAGAACTGGAAAGCGCAGGCAAAAATTAGGTTGAAATGGAAGAAGATCCCACGACAGGTCAAGATCCGTTAAGAGTTGTAGTGCGACTGTTGCTGACAAAATTTTTAATAAGACGGCGATTCATTGATCCCGATTCAGAATAATATAAGGAAATATTTTAGAGCACTAACCTATATGAAGAGATTTCATAGTTTTGATTTACTGAACGTACTCCAGGAATTTGTTAATGTTGTTCATGAATTGATACTGTGTCTAATTAATTACAGATTTATATATCAACAAACAGTTAATCAGGCGAATGAAGGTTATTAGTGCTACAAATTTATGTTGTAGCAAAATATGTGTGCATTAAAATTTAAATTGAAACTAAAATTTCCGATTTGAATAATTAAAATGTTTTTTTACTATCCAGTGCATGAAAATGATTATCTATATCAAAATAACTAAATCAAATTATGTTGGCGCAACTACACGAAATAACTAAAAATTTATGAAAAACACAAACAACTGCAAGAGAGATACAATTTTCAATTAGCTGTCATTCACTTGCTTCTCATGATGCAGGTATTTAATTTTAATAGGCTTTTATGATTTGTGTTTTCCCTAATACCCCTGGAAAAATGAATTGTAATAATACAAATTTACAGCACATAACTATGGCAATTTAAATTAATAAAAATATGAAGAGGGCCCTTTTTATTCGGTAACTTTTGTACAGGAACGTAACCATTTTGGCCACCTCAACATTCTATGTCAATCCTAGTAAACATATATGACATATGAGTTCGGCGGTAGTGGGAATAATGCATGGTGCAAATGCAATTCTTGAACGACAGATCAAGAACCAACGTATGGTATCTACACTGACAGCAGAGCCGCTTTACTAGCCCTGGGTAGTCGCAAAATTACCTCAGGAGTAATACTGCAGTGCTATGAAGCTCTCGACGATATCTCAAAAGATATTGTCATTTCTCTTATATGGGTGAAAGGACATGAGGGAAACTACGGCAATGAGGAGGCTGATGAAATTGCGATACTCGAACAACCTATTTGTGGACCAGAAGCCGTTAATCCTATATCCCTGAGATAGCTTTGTGCCAAGAAATCCTAAAAAACTTCACACGAAGATGGGTAAAAACTGAAAGTTGTCGTCATACAAGAGCTGGTATTACTGCGCCCTCGCCAAAGACAGCCAATTATTGTGTGCAACTGTTCCGAAAGAACCTGCGAGTAGTTGTAGGTATGTTATCTGGACACTGCGCCCTAAATCAACACATGCACAGGATGGGACTGCCGGACAGTCCAAACTTTCTAGGATGCAACGGGGATGAAGAGACGGCAGAACACGTCCCGTATCACTGTCCAGCTCTCGCACCAATCAGAGGATCCATGTTGGCAGACTTTTGGCCTGATATGGTCGAAGTCAGCAACACCCCAGTTGTGGATGTCCTCAAGTACATCCAAAGGATTGGATGGCTTGGATGATGCCCAAATTGGGGAACTGCTGGGGAGGCAGCACAATGGGCCCACCTATGCTGCCTAAGTGCACGTGAGGTAACTCACCCAACCAAATCTTAAAACGACAATGACATATGGGTTTAATGCACAGAAAGTACGAGCAGTACGTATGATTTCATTAAAATATTAAGGCTTCTTTGCATGGTTTCAATAACTCGTCCAATCAATTAGAACCGAGTACTAAACGCAATTGTTCTCTTATGTTTAAGGCTCGGTTACATAGTGACGGTAACTCGTACGAGTTGCTAAAACCGATCACTAAAAGCTGCTAAAAACATCTGTTTACAGACGTTTAGTATTTAGGAAAGCGATAGTGGGGGTAACTGCCCGGTAGAGTAAATAAGATTGTTTTCTATTCACTAGCCTCGCCTGTGTACTAAATAAAACATATACTGGAATGTAGTACTAAAATATGTGTTCACATTAATATTTTAGTAAGCCGTAGGAGCTACTGGCATCGTGTAAACGAGCCCTTAATTTCACGCAATAATAAAATTTTAACGCAACAGTAAATCAAAACTAAAATTAAATCTAATATAACATGGAAAAGCACTAACATACAGGAAATACATTTTTAAAAACAGTATCAACAATCTCGATATTTAAAATAATAGCTTCTATAAATCGAAATCACAAAAATTGGTTGTATTTCTCGCAGCATACACGTCTGCATTTTCTTTTTAATTGACTTCTAATATTTTAATGTACTTCTAGCTAATCGGTTATTTTATCAATAAAACAATGTTTGTACTGTGTGTACTAATTTAACCACAAAGCCTGTAGTTGAAAATATACAGATGTTTGCACTTACCGCTATATCCCACCCACTGTTTTTGTGAAACTGTATGCGATATTGTTATTTTGAATGGAACGCTTGCTATATATTTTATTTTTTTGAATCTTCATGAGTTTGTTTACTACACTGGTTTACAGTATTTGCTATTTCAGGCAACTTGATGTTCCTGATAAGCAAATATATTCTCCTTAGAAGTTTTTGAAAATCAAAATAATCTCTTCAGTAAATAAAAAAACTAATAATTTATCCGTAATGCCGTTCAAACTGCTTTACAACCTACCAATGTTTGGTAAAATACGTTTTAATTCAAATAGCATTTGTTAAACAAAATTTTATTGATGTCACTCTGTATTTGGAATCTCCGATTTGTGGCGAATTTTACCGTTGCAATTTAATTCTTGAATAATTTAACTTTTTGCTATCCTACAAAAGCTCATATTTCTTACAACTAATAGGCCTTGCAAGTTTTTACCAACATTCTAAAGTCTTAAAACTGTTATCTTAGCGATAGATAATGTGACACCCAGAATCCCACCTAAATTAAAAAAATTAATGAAATAAAGTAAGGCAGCCAATAGTTGGCACTGGCTTAGTTATTGGCACCTGTTAATTTATTCATGTTTAATTCAGATTTCTGTACAATTTTGCTTTAACTTAACTTAAATATCGATAGATGACAGCAGTCTCTGTATGTTAAACATGACAGCTCCTCAGAAAATGCAAATGGCAACTTCAGTTACCAAAATGAATGTGACTCTACCCGCTTGAGGTAAAAAAGTAACAATTTTCGTAAGGATGTGGAAGATTTTAAATGCAGACTATACTTTGAAGATTTGTTTTGATATGATTTTCATGATTATGATATGAATTTTAAAGACATAAAGCCTCATTTCTGCTACAAATTTGATGGTTCGCACATAGGAACAACAAATTTTCAAGGTGCCGATGATTGGGTGCTAAAAATGGTAAAAATCTAATATTATTGGCAGTCAAGCTAATCTCTAGAACCCTCAAACTTTTGGGCGTTCCAGTGATTGGCATGTGATTTTATATGCTAATCTACTAGCTATACCTAGATACTACACAATGAATTTTATTTAATTTTTGTCAAACAAAAGATCTGTATGCCTAAAATCTGATCTTATTGAACCGTTTTCATTTTCTCTAGGTACATTTTCCATTAAATTCACTTTTCTTCTAAGCTTGTTGAGTAAATATTATAGAACATCACTTTTTAATTGGGCGAATCTCACCATCATGTTTACCTTTTCTGCATCTGGCCGAGGCGTACGAAAATAGTTTCGTACGCCTAGATCTGGCACAACAATACCACCAATGATAATTTATCCGTACAAAAGGTTCCTAGTGAGCATCTCCAACAGCGTTCCAGCTAACTGGGGCATTGGGACTAGTGATAATGGTTGGATGAAGTCAGAGGTGTTTTATGAATACATATCCAATATTTTTAATCGGAACCTATTAAAAAATAATGTACAAAGACCTGTCATCTTGTTTATTGATGGCCCTAAAACACATATGACCTATGAGCTGATCAAACTTTGTACAGAACGGGAAATAATACTAATTGCGCTGTACCCTAACGCCACCAGAAAATTGCAACCTGCCGACGTTTCGTCCTTTAAACCGTTAAAAAATAGTTGGTAAAGGGCCGTCTTAGATTTGAGAAGAAAGAATCCAATTGTTCAACTTACTAAAGAGAACGTTGAAATGTATGAAACCTTCTACAATTAGTAATGGTTTTAAGGCGTGTGGACCTTTCCCATGGGACTGTGATGCTATTGACTATACAAAATGTTTAGGAAAACAAAACCAACAGCTTCTAACGAAAACAGTACGAAAACAGTAAGATTCTTTCAATTTAACTAAAATTTTGTCAAATTGGGGGACTAAAAAAACTTGATGAATTAGAACGTTTTACAGAAAGTGAAAACAATGAAAACTTTTAAATATTTATAATATTTTCAAACAGTTTAAATCTACAAATAATGAAGATAATGTCCTAGATCTCGACCTAGACAATTCTATAGTAACAGTAGAAAAAATGGACCCTCATGTCCCTGACCTAGATGATAGTTTTTCAGTTGATGAAATTCTCCATATGCCTTTCATTTTTGATAACGATAATTCTACTAGAGGAGACGTTGTTAGCTTAGATGTGGAACAAATTAACGAAGCAGAAAAGACAAAACAAGTACTAATCAATAAGGCTAGTACTTGCTCTAACAGTAATGAAACGACAGTCAGCCATACAAGTATTAGCTCAGGCGTGGAACAAATTAACAAAGTTAATGCTATTGAAAATTCAGATGCTAGTTCTTCTACAAATTCAAATCTAATAAATTATTTGCTATGGCCGAAGATTCCAGAGAGAAAGGGCAAACGCCAGACTCAACGATTACCCTTTGTTATAACTTCCAGCACCTGGAAGAAGATACACGAAGACAAAGAAAAATAAAAGCAGGGGAAAGAGAAGAAAAAGGAAGAAAAGAAAGCGAATCGTACACTACCAAAATCCAAATATGTAAGAAATCTCAGTGTTAAAGAAAATTCTGAACCTACAACCAGCAAGGTTACAACCCAGACTTTGCTACCAAAGAATAAAATTCTAGGCTTGTGTTTCATATGTACAGGTACTTTTTCAATATTACATTTTGGCATTCAGTGTCAAAAATGTACGAGAGCTGTTATGTGATTTTCAAATTTGCCGCTATACTTGAATTGGTTCCGTGATTCGTTTGCCGCTTCGTAGGAATAAATATCGCTATTTTAATTGAATTCTTATTTTGGGTTACCGTTTCACTATTTTGTTTTGTCTTTCGAAGTTCGAGATATGTTAACAGTTTCCTTTGTGTGAAAACTGCAGACTTTTGATTTCTTCCACGTTCGACCTCGAACGCTTCCTGGAACTCCCGCGTTAAAAACAAATTCCTACTTGCGTAACATTTTGTAATGTGGTGCAACCTTTTGAGGGGGGTGCTGATCCCCGTTGCGCTTTTAATTCAGTCAGCCTTAGATCTCCGCCAGACTCCGGTCTTCGAAAATACCATCAATCGAGGGCCGTTACAATAGTGGAAGTCAGACCTTCGAGACCAACGGGTAACCTGGCAGATCGTTCCTTTTTCTTTGCGGCGCTTTGCTATCCTGCGTTTTACCGTACCGTTTTTGTTTGCTGTAGAGCAAAAGTAAATCGACTTACCGTTGGATATATATATATATATATATAAGCGATAGCAAAATGTACGCCTTGGTTTTGGACAATTAAAGATTATAATTGCTCCTGTCGAATTTAGTTCGGATCTTTGTGATGTAAAAAGGAATTCGTGCAAGCGTTTTGCTGGAATTTGGTTCGTTCCCGTCGTCCGAAAAAGCCTCGCTTCTGTCCTCACGCTAGCCGGCCTAGTTGAAACCAGCTTGGCCCTCTACAGGGGCGTAACAACTACATCCCGTCCCAACGCTGCCCCGAAGGACGTTGTCCCCTATTTGTTTTGGAAATCGCCGCCTTATTGTGCCAACCTCGCTTTAAGCCATCCGCCGGAAGTTCAAGGTAAAAACTAAAGTTTTGTGTTTTGTGAAGCGAAAGCCTACATACGTGCAACTTGCAAAATTCAATATTATTGAATCTTTTTTTGTATCTGGAAACAAGAAGCGACCTTCAGTCGCGGACTGTATTTGTTGGAAGAACAAAGCATGAGATAAATTGTGTTTTACATATATTGTGCTTTCCTGTAAGCTTGCGTCGGTGGCTGCGTGGTCGGTTGGACCAAATACGTGCGCCGACGACGCTAGCTCGTTTGCTTGAGCGCTCATATATTAATATTTGTAATTTCAGAATTATCAAATCACTCTTGCTTGTCATTGTTGTTGTTGTACCGTCGTTACTAAGAGTTTCATTATATGTGTTTTAAAATTTACTGCCTCTTTTATTTATGTGTACTCTGTATATGTTATGTAAAAATTTTGCAAGCTTCAAATATATATAGGAGGAGGCACAATAAAAGGTAGGTTCCATTCCCGTGAGCTGTTAGCTTCTCGGCCTTCCACGAGGACCTACACAATCAGCTGGACTTGGAAGGTGACGCCCACTTATTTTGACTCGCCCTGTACACAACTAAAGATTTTCTCCCATAAGCGATTTTCCCTTTTCCATCAAGTTTAGTTACGAATCGTCGAAAAAGCTCGATTGGCCTGTAACAGAGCATACCACTGATAGTGCCTCAAGAAGCATAAGACTTACAAAGACTTTTATACTGGTAAAGTCTGTATTACATTTGGTAAATAATAATTTGATTACTTTGTAAAATTGGAATATATGTTCTATTTGTATTTTTAAAGTTTTGAATAAAAGTTACTTTTCTTTCGAAGGATGTGACTATTACTTTTAAACCAATGGAATGTCCACGACACCTAATTAAATTTAAGTCTGGTTTAAGAACTGGGAGCTGTATAATTCCTTAAAAACAGAACACCTTTCACACAAAATTCAACTGTTCAACTACTAAAATTGTAGAAGTACAGTTTCTCTAAATTACTTAAAATATAAATGCATTAACCCGGCTTACTATCTGTGTAATACCTACCTATACTCCAAATCACTGTGCCAATAAATGTTTTAACGCTGGTGCCAATGTCTAGAAACTGCTGCCAATTACTGGTAAATTGACGGTGCCAAAACTACAACTTGCTGCCAATAACTGGTGAAAACGCTTACGTCTCGAAAAAGTGCTTATTTAAAAAAATAATAATTACTTCGAGTAAACAAATATGTTTATTTTATAATTTGAACACTGCTGAATGAAGCTGTTAATCTTTTCAAACTTATATAACTCGAATTTCTTTTAAAAATAGTAATTTTCAAATGCGCTTTTCTTAAGGTGCCAATAACTGGGTGCTTTATCCTACTAAACGTTCCATTTAAAATAATAAACGAACATTTAATTAAAGACTAACAACTTTAAAAAATAAATTACTTACTACAAATCTTTTAAATCAAACTTTTCACTTCTCGGTCAGATTTCATGTATTTTCTACAGTCAATTTTACATTTATCCAGGAATTAGGTCAGCTTTTCAAAACAAAAAAGTTTACGAAATTGAACAAGAAACAGAAACGTTATTTGCATTTCAGTGAAGTAATGTAAAAAAACTTTGAAGCCTCATATCTGCGTAGAGATGCCGTATTTGAATAATATACTAGGTGATTTAGGGGTTAAATAACCTCAGCTACACGTGATTAAAGTTATTTACAGCTGTTTAAAATGACCCTATATAATAATAAGTAATTTGTTTATTCTCGAAGACCGACCAAATGTGGCGTTTGACAAAAACAGATTGTACTAGAATTAAAGGTTCCTGAAAAATTCCACAGACGGTCGTAGGCTAAATCATTACGTTGAGGATCTGGATGCAATTTCCAGTACCGGAACATTGGATTCTTAACGGTTGTTCTCCCTCGAAAGGTAAGAGCAAACCAGCGAGTACCACTAGTACCATTTCCCGTGGTTCTTAACCCGCGTTAATCTGTAGGTCACCTATGTCTGTGGTACTTTAAAACGCGCAACACAGACATAGGAAAGATCACGACGTCTCGTAAAAGACAAAGCACTTGAAGAAGAAAAAGTTTCCAGCTCATATTTTAAAAATGTGTTCCTCTTGTCGAATAATACAAAACAATGTTCGTTTTTAGACCCGTATAATTTTTAGAAATTGCTAGTACCGATTAATGGCCTATATTCCAAATTTCATTACAATGAGATCAAGTTATTTAAAGTTATTTCGGCGTCCGAAACTTTTATATGGAACTGGCAAATTTTCATTATCACTATATTATATTGCCACACCGGACATGGGAAAGTAAAAATGTGTCTAAACAACTGTTATATTTTGTAACTGCAATTTCATGTTTGTTTTTCATTAAACACATTCTCCGAAACATGTATTCTCGAACATTAATAATGAAAAATTGATATGATAATAAAATATTAAATGAGTGCTTGTGGTGAAACAATGCTTTATTTTGTGTGTTTGAAAGTAATAAAACCTATTACGACTACCCGCTATCCTGTTGTTAACACAATTCGAGCGTATAAATATTTAATGGCAGCGTGAACATGAGTACTAGGAAGTTTTTCCACGTTGGACTAATTTCATTAAATTTTCATCAGAAATCTGACAAGTTTCTGCTTCCTTTTTGTACGCAAGCGAATTACGGCGTAATTCGCTAAAACCAAATCGAATGATAAAATGTTGATGAAAAATGCGAAAATGGAAAAATCCGACCGTCAATACATTTCTCGACTTAGCAGCATATTGTTTTCGAGCCCCGGCATGGAACCAAAACGTTAAAAACCCGCAGTGTTTTTCGATACGGTTCTAGATCCGCTTTAAAGTATATTTTGCGCATTCTCAGCATCATAAACAAACCCAAATGAGATTTCTATCCAAGAGATGGGTTTCTGCAGAGGCTCAGCTGTTATTGAGAGTGTAATGCATTTGGCGGGTACTTCAACTGAAACAAAGCGACGCCTTCTAAACACAGCTCGGTTTTCACACACACGGATAGTGCATCACGTTTACTTTCTCATACTTCAAAATGGAAATGTTTTGTAATCTCTTCATTGTAGGAATAGACCTCGAATGGCGAATGCATATAAAAAATCTTTGATTATCAAATCCGTAGGATTATTTTATGATTTGAATTTTTTTTCATATTCATGAAGAAAAGCTCTTGTTTATAAGATATCTTAGCTTCGATTTAACTTTTCCTGTAAACTGCAGTAGTTTTTATTATGTCAGCATTCGCAGCGAAAATGCAAATATATTGTGTATAGAAGTGTTTAAATCCAGCCAAATCTTAGCTTTTAAAGTTACATTTTAATAGTTTTGAATTCACATGCTTATACAGGGTAGCCCACCGAAAACGAAAGGGGAATATTTTGTGACACTAAACCTCAATTCTTTGAGAAACACCCAAACACGTCAAATTAAATTGCCAGGAGGACAAGTAATACGACTATTTCCGTTCACCTATGTTCAACTCTAAAACCGGGGTGACTCCCGCCCTAAACATTTTACAAGGCAAAAGGTATCAACAGACATACCATTTGAAAGCTATACATTAATAAAGGTTCTGTTCAAAATGTCGTCGCACATTCTGTAGCATTTGTGGAATGATTAGATAACATGTCGTAAATCTTGTAAATAATTGGATTGGGTTGCATTAATTATACTCTTTAAGTGATCCCAAAAAAGAAATCTAGCGGAGATAAATTTAGCGACCTTCAGTACCGCCTCTTCTTTCAATTAATTTCCGAAAAATTATCGTTCCAAATGTTGTCGAACAACCAGTGCGTAATGCGGAGGAGCTCCGCCCTGTTGGAATGAATATCAAATGATCTTTGAAAGTAATTGTCATCATTATTACTTACCATTTCAAATAATAATTGTTGATTTGGTATTTATTTATCACATCTGTTTAAAATTGTTTGAATAATGCAATTTTTACTGCGGATAAACTCTTACATAAGTAATTTTAGCTGAGTTTCTTTAGAGACCAAAGACATTTGAGAAATTTGAAATGTTTTCAATACCAGAGGGTGCTTAGCTTGAGCGCAGTTTCCTCCCAACTTTACGATTCACATATTAGAACATGAGTAATCTTTAAAACAAATTTTGTTACAGTCCCCTAGGACGTCCTTCTAGCAGGGCCGTAGCGAACTATTTTCGCGCCTGAGGCAGACCACATTAACGGCGCCCCTTTATGAGGTACTTTACACATTTTTTTCTGCTAAAAATTTAAAGAATTCTTGTATAATATTAATAGTATACTTTTAGTCATAATGAAAAAAGTTAAGTAATACCAAACTTTTAGTAACGAATGTTTAAATCCCTTCTCAAATGCGATTACTAGTCAGCAGGTAGCATATAATCTCTGAACAATAGCGACTATTTATTGAAACTGCGTATAATTATAATATATATATATATATATATTGATGCCTGTTAAGCTATCACCTCCGAAATATGTACTGATTGTATGCTGCCACCTCCAAAATTACGTTATGACCTCCGATTTTGGAGGTAACAACGTATCGCCATAGTTGTTAGCTTTTCTGATAATAGAGGTGCTCAGCAGTCCGTACCCGAAAATTTGCCTGGAGGTGACTTAGTACGTCCGGTGTCTACAAATTTGTCTTTTAGTTCGAGTGTATATCGCTGGCGCTGGCGTCGCCTCCGAATTCGGTATGACCAATACGAAGTCACCTCCGGTGTACGTAGTGCCTGTTGTCACCTCCGAAATCACGGCAACATCG